>JAJIYU010009742.1:0-16707 GCA_030144865.1 Tinospora cordifolia | reverse complement strand
ATATTTTATATTTAATTAATATTTTTAAATTTAGCTTTAAGTTATTTAATATAAAATACTACATATTATATCTCTTTTTAATAATACAACATACTACATACTACATATAAATAAGTTATTAAAAATAATTATACATATTACATATTGTATCTCTTTTTATTTTTAATAAAAATATTACACCCAAATAAAGATTATAAAAAATAATTTAATTTCTGAAATCTAAAAAATTATAAAAGTATTAAATTATTTTTAATATTATTTTTATTTCTTTCAACAGGTCTTAAGAACAACATATGTGAAGCATAATTTTTTTTTTAATTTTTAAATTATTATTTTCTTGTCGGTTATCAAGTCATGTGATGCCCAAAACTTCTAACTTGTCCAGTTGCCCAAAATTTCAACTTGCCGAGTCGCCCTAAACCCTAAACCCTGTTCGACGCCGCTCATTGTTCTTCTTCTTCACCTCTCCAGCTTTCCGTCTTTCTCACTTTCACGATCTCATCGTCATTGAAGCCTGAACCCTGAAGTGTTCGTCTATCCCAACTGTAGCAAATCAGGGTTCTTCTTCACCTCTCCTCCATGGTTCTTCTTCTTCACTGCTGTCTCACGGTCTCGTCGTCACGGAATCAGAACTATATGTTGTTTTTGAAAAACATAAATTTTTAATTTCTTTTTCTTTTTTTGGTTGAATCTTTTTTCTTTTGTTTTATTTTCCATAACTCTAATATTTGTAATAATGCATAACGAAAAAAAAAATCACTAATTTACAAATGAAGTAAAGCTATAAATGCAAGCTAGCTTCAATGGTGCATAGGATATCTCAATCAAATTATTTTAAGTTAAAAAAAAAATTAATTTCTTTTTATTATAAATAAGTGAGAGCTTTCTTTTGTTTTACATATAAGGTAAGAAAAGCCAGGTTTGCAGCGGTGCCATAGTAGTAGGAATAGTAATGTCGAAGAAGGTTCCGTTGAATTCCTTGCTAAGGCATGGAAATGGAGTCCAATTTATCTTTATTTATTTATTTATTTTAAAGTATATTTTTTCAGGTGTTTCTAATATAAATTTATCTGATATTGTCTTTGTTGATATTTAAATTACCTCAACTTACATATTTTTGTGTAAACTTACATATTTTCTCGAGTAAATACACCTTTTTCTTATATCATATATTTTTTGCATCACATTGTGTTAAAAAAAAAATAAAAAAGTTTGGCAGAAATGTCTTAGCCAGTGAGTGTTAACTCTAATTCTGGAAGTCGGTTTCTAGAGCATTCCAGATGATTGTGAAGCTCGAAGTTGGTTAGCATTGTTAGAATGTTGTATGTATTCGAGATTTTAACGAAAATTGTCCCACATCGCTAGTTTTACATACTATTTAACGCTATACAACTAACTTTCTGCGCAACGACGCCCGAGCAATGATAACAATTGCGCCGCCGTGGACATGGGTTCCTACAATATCTGACTTTAGATGTAAGAGGGCGCGCTTGAGCTCACTTTTTCGACTGTCTATTGAAATTTCTGCTTTTTAAAATTTTTATTTTTTTTATTAATTGCAACATAACTTTTATAAAATAATTTTCAAATCACACGCAAGTGTATTTTTTCGATTGTCTATTGAAATTTATGCTTTTTAAAATTTTTATTTTTATTTATTAATTGCAACATAACTTTTATAAAATAATTTTCAAATCACACGCAAGTGTATTTTTTCGATTGTCTATTGAAATTTATGCTTTTTAAAATTTTTATTTTTATTTATTAATTGCAACATAACTTTTATAAAATAATTTTCAAATCACACGCAAGTGTATTTTTTCGTTTGTCTATTGAAATTTATGCTTTTTAAAATTTTTATTTATTTTTATTAATTGCAACATAACTTTTATAAAATAATTTTCAAATCACACGCAAGTGTATATATATATTTATATGTATTCACGTTACTTGCATTATTAAATTTTGGCTAATTTAACTATAGTAAGTGCCATTAGTTTTTAAATTGTTTTGTATTTTCATGTTCAATTTTTAACTCAAATGAAATTCGCTCCTAAACCAATTCAATCTATTTTAAAATTTTGGGTTACAAACGTATTTGAGATAATCCTTACAACAAGAGAAAACAAATAAGAATATGATGAATTCAAGCTTAAGGCCTGAATACTGACCCTAAAACTAACCTGCTGCCCTGTGGTAGAGGATGAATGCACAATTCTGTACAACCGAGGGACCCAGTAAAACGTTAATGGCAAGATATAAATTAAATGATATTCACATTAAATTAAATAAATAATTAAGTTTTAAATTAAACAAATAATGGCAGAATAATTAAATTTTAAAATAAACTGACAAAACTTCTGAAATGTACCTGCCTTTTTCATCTAATAAAATATTCTTTCCCTGCCAAGGAGAAAAAAGAAAGGAGAAACCAAACGGAGAAACAAAAGAAATAGAAATATAGGTGAATGAAGACATCAAACACCCATCTGGTGTGATTTCTTGTTTTTCTTAAACTTCCTAGACCAACAAGAAAAAGAAAGGGTTGCTGAAAACAGCATCAATTTAGTGCACCAAAATCTCACTTTTGCTCTTGTGGGGAAGAAGGTGAAGACACGTAATGCTCTTCTTCTTCTACTTTTTCTTCCATTGAACTTGTTGGGTTAAGGGCAAGCCACTGGGAGAAACCCTTGTCAAGGGCGATTCGCATCCATGGATGCCGGCAATTATGTGATGCTTCAGGAATGGTTAGCCATTGCCTTCTTCTTGTGCTCTGTTCTGGCCATGAAGAAAGTTCCTCCTTGACAAATAAAGCAAACATTGAAGCTTTACACAATCCATCTGGGCAGAACTCATCCTGGTGACTTTTGCTCCTGAACTGATAATGCCCCAAGAATTCCTGACTAAGCAGATGGAAGATATGGTCAGTATATCATATGATTTAATCTTATACAATTTCAAGGCAAGGATAAATGTTTGACAATCCACTTCGCCAAAAGAATGCTATGCGTCGTCCCTTATTCATGAAGTTCATTCATGATCTTCTAAGGTTAACACAAAAAGAAAAATAAATAAACACCAGTTTTTAACCAGGGTTCTAAAGAACAGTCAAACCACATTAGGCCTGCAGGACCAGTCGGTTGTGAGGTGACAAATCTTACTGTAGCACCAAGGCTTTCCCCTTTGTCTTCTAAGATTAATCCAGATCTGAAATCTGAACTGATTAGGTTTCATCGTCACCATTAGGTGCATAATCTTTTCCATCTAATAATGTCTGGAATTATTGCATGTGTAGAGGTTACTTAAATGGTCAATGTTTTGCAACAGTTGAAGGGAATAATTATGGAAATTATCAAATCATAGTTGCAAAAGATACATGGGAAGATACAGAAGGTTTTCCAAATGGATGAGCATGCACAGAGAAACATCAAGTGAACATAATTATTGGACAAATTAGACTAACTCTGTTGCATTGGGAGTGATACTAACATGTAAAACATCAAAATCAATGAAATCATGGGAGCCACCCCACCCATGCAGTCCATCTTATCAACAAAATAGTAGAATAAATGAGTGGATTGGAGGCTTATTCTATCATAATTTGACAGGATATTTCAACAAAACCACTATCCTCCTTCAAAAAGGTTCATTATGAATCCCAGGAAAAATTGTTGCATGGTCTAAAAGATGAGGAAAAATATCATGATTATAAAGCCACACGTTATAAGTAGCTATATCAAGGACACGAACAAAGAGAGGGATACACAATTGCACATTGGTGATGCAAAATTTATTGCATCCAAGTGAATTCAAGGATAATGCAAGAAATGTGTAAAAAAATGATGGAGAAAACTTAGCCACATTCCGGAACAATTTATAATCAGAGTGGCAGTGCTGTGCATGTGTAAATAGCCCCACACAGGAAAAAGGAAGCCCAATAAGAACATGGACAGAGTTAAGTAGGGAGCAAGATGTAGGGTGCATAGAAAGACAGTGGCCAAAACTACCCAGCGACATGTAAGTCAAAGATAGGGAAAAAAAATTTACATATAAGATTGTGCCAACTATTCATCAAATATGAATTAAGAGGAAGTACTTTCACCAAAAAGAAAAAAAAAAAATCTAACTCCAAGATGGAACAATAAATTATTTCAATTAGTTATGTGTTAAAACATTTTAATAACAAAAAATGAGATTATTTGATTTATAATCTCACTATGCCTTGAACCTTTGTAATTGGGGAATGGCTTAGCTGAGTTGGTTTAGAACCTTCAAACAGTAATGAATACTCCAATTGAAATTTCTTCATACAATGAACTATACAAATCACTGGTGAAAAACATTTGAAAGAGAATTAAAATGGTACATTTAGAATCAGCAATCAGTTTTCACCTTTATATCCCCTCGAACTCCAGCTTCTTCAAAAGCTTCTCGCCTTGCTGCTTCCTCAACAGTTTCATCATTTTCCCAGCCACCCTGTTAAGGTCATAAACCAGATGGAAAATTGCATATATTACTTCATAAGGTGGCGTAACATAAGAAATATGCACATTGTACTTAATAACAGTCTACAGATTAACTCGGTAGCAAAACCCCAATGTGTGAAATGATGGAAGAACATAAATACATTATATTTGCCTATAATCATAACGTGTGATCCACATATACAAACATACCATACTTCATAGTCCATACACACTAAAAGATGACGCGTTTGTGGCATAATATTGACTCGCTTGAGTTCCCTACATCTCTACTTTGATCCATTGTTTGGAAGGGGAAAGGTGTAGTCTGCAGCTGCAGTGGTTAGCTTACTTTCATTGCTAATGCTTTTAAACAGTGTTGTCAAGGCGGTTTAAAAAAATAAGCCTCCATAAGGTGAGATGGGGCGTAGGCAGTCTTTAAAATAATTATTTAATGATCCCTAAAAAATTATGTATTTATTTATTGGTCCCTCACTCAACAATATATATATTTTTTCATTTCCATGAATCTTGGCGTCAAATTTCTGAGAAATAAAAAAAAAAAGAGAATAAAATTAGGTACTTAATGTTCCCGGTTCCAAGAAAGAAGTCAGAACAAGCCATCTATCCTGCTGCCAATTTTCTGTTTTCAAACACTTCAGAAGTAAATAAGCCCTTGTGATATATAAATTCCTACGTATCAACAAAACGTTGGTCCAGATTCACACCATGAAATTGAATTTTGTAGGGTAAAATATCAAGTCAACTTCCTCTAGTATCAAAGTAGTGCAAGAAAAAAAAAGGGGTAGGAAACTAACAGATTCAGCAAAATATAGCTCTGCAGCAGAGCCTTTTAACTATGATAAGTGTGATCAAATAAGTTAATCACATGATAGTAATGAACATGTTCAACAAATAATAATAATTAAACCATACAAAACGTTATATGAAAGCCAACTTCGGATTTTTGGTTTTCGAAAATATATAAATAAACAAAAGATAAAATCTGAACTAGGTTGACCATAAAAGATATGTTAGAACAATAATCATAAATAAAAAAAAGGACCAAAATACAGCCTTTTTTTGGTTATATCATATACCTTTGGAAACAGAAGACCTGGTCCACCAGTTGAGTTGATCATAAGCACCTCAACAATCTTTTCAGACTTGGCACCAGCAGTATTACCTGAACTTCTGTACCTAAATGGTATGCACCTGTCAAGATTTGCACTTCATCTGGTAAGATACCATTTCATTTTTGTTTTTTCAACCTTTTCACTTTGAATGAGTTAGATAGTTTTTCTTTTCCGTGTAAGACACTAATATTAAGCATCACATTTGTAGTATCGGAGTCAAGTTTGTTATGCTGGATCAAAGACTTTTCTCTTTCACAAACATTGACTTGGTCTCAGAGGCCATGTCTGTTACAACTTAAATTTGTTCTTCACATGGCCTTTATCAGTCTTAACCCAAAAAAGGAGACAAAAAAAAAAAAAAAACAGTATCATCACTGAAAGCATTGGTCTATGTCAACCCAAGTATGATAGACCTGACTTAAAACACTGCATCAATCGGCAATTGATAAGAAAACAAAGATAAAACACAAGGAATTAACCTTTCAAGAAGTATAAGCCTGTATTAATAAAGTGACTATAAAGACAAAACTAATTTGATGCTTATGCTAGTAGCATAAATGTCATTGGACAAAATAATATACTACAATGTCATATTAGGGCATCGTCATTATTAAGTTCAAGACAACATGTCTCTAATTGTCTCATATTGATGTCCTCTCCACATGATTCAATACTTTAGTCTTGATTTCAATATAAAACTCTGGCATCTTGACCACAAATATAAGACAAACACAAAATTCTAACAAAAAGTTAAGAGTAAATAAGATTTCTCATCCATAAAGCTAAATTTAAAACACATTTAGCACGGCATGATTTCCAAGTAATTGCTGCTATTCAAAATCCTGTGGCTGATGTGAATATCAAAACGCATCACCACATTAATAGGCCACAATGTTAAACTATATTAATCTCCTGACTATTACTTTCTATAAAGTTCACTGCATACTTACAACAAAATAATATTATCAGGAATAGTCTTATCAACGTTCACTGGATTAGGACCATTATCAAGGAAACACCCTTATCCGACACTCCAAAATAAGCAATTTCAAAACTTTTTACTGACTTTATTGCATAGTCTCACAACCATTCCATCTCAGCTAAGTTTACCACTTAATATTGCATCCAAACTATAATTTTCCTTCTGATTTCAACCACATTCTTCTGATCTGTGTCATTTATTTTTCTTCTCCTCCAATTTCATAATTATTCATTCTCACAGAAAACTCCAAAGAAAAAAAAAACTCATTATCATATTTTATTTACTCAACCATTTGTTTTGTATTAATCCACGGACCTAACCATTCACACAAAAAGGATCACAGCCAACCGAAGTCATAAAGAGATAAAAACAAATCAAGACCAGATTCAAGGCATCCAAAGGAACAATGCGAATTTACGTCGTTCAAGAATCAGAGACATAATTTAAAAAAAAAAAGAAAAAAGAAAAAAGATTAGACATGTATATAGAATAAGATAGAGAGAAAGAGATACAGAGAGAGAGAGAGAGAGAGAGAGAGAGAGAGAGAGAGAGAGAGAGAGAGAGAGAGAGAGAGAGAGAGAGAGAGAGAGAGAGAGAGAGAGAGAGAGAGTTGCTTACCCTGCGACAAGGCGACAACCAGCCTCGTACCTCTGTTGATGCCGACCCGTGCGGGCCACCATATGGTTCATTCTATACTGAATACTCCACAAAACACACACACACACACTACAAAAAGAACAAAAAGTTTTTCAAATCTTCGCCATTTGAACGAACAAACGCGTTAGAAGAAAATCTACTGGTCTCGTTCGGCTCTACAACTGATCTTAAGATCTGCAGAGTTTTTCCGCTTCGACGATGATTAAGCCATGCAATTTCTAGCTTGTCACAATGTCTCAGAAGAAGAAAAAAACCAACAAAAAGGACAAGAAGAACACGAAGAATGATTCAAAAAACTCGTCTCTGCCAAGAAGAACCCTAGAGGGAGAGGGAGAGCGAAAAGCGCGGAGGCCGGTGGCACGAGGTAAGATTGAGTCACGTGTGGAATGAGTCACAGTCAGGATTCGGAGGCGGATGAGGGGATCGCGATTCACGTTCTGGTCACGTGTGACGTAGCTGCTCCTCTGATACCACGTAACAGGACCAGAGCCGCTGTGGCTATGACGAATACGTGACGCGTGGATAAAGATGACGTGGCAGTAATCGTCATCGGCTGCGGCGTAGCGCTTGTTCTGGCGACGGAACAGGGATTTCATTGCGGCACCTGACGTAAGAAAACGGAATCGGGGCTTTAAGGTTAACGTTTGGGGAGAATGGATGAAAAAGGAAGGAGATGAAAATGACATTTATTTGAAAAAATAACCAATGTTACCAAATAATTATAAAACGGTAAAATTTTTTAAAATTAATATGTGGTTGACTATTTTTCATGTCTACTAGTTACAGAGGTATAAAATGTATAAATTATAATAATTTAATAATAACATATAAGAACACATAAGAATAAACTAGAGAGTTATAACTAAGTTATGAAATATTAGTATTGAATAAAAACTATAGAGTCATTCATTTGTAGTTATCAATAAAAACTATGTAAGTTATAAGTATTGAATATTTAATTATTATAACACTCCCCTTAAGTGTTCATATTATAAGAAATATATATTGTTAAAACTTTATTAAGAAAAAAACACAATAAGAAAAATATTAAGAAAAGAAAAAATTTGTTATGAATCAAACTAGAACAAATTAAAAAACACAAAAATTTTTTCAAGGCAAGAGAAAGAAAACTTAAAAATACTCTAGAGAAAAAAGAATTTTAAGAAATAATTGTTCTTTTTGTTCATGATTTCAAAAAGACTCAAGACCCTTTATATCGTTCTTTAAAATGGGAGGGGGCTTACATTACTCATAATGATAATATTTAAATAATTTTAGTAATATGGACATTGGAGATTAGAGGTTATAAAATACTAAATATTAAAGAGGTTACAAAGACATTCAATATTTTAATATTATTATTTATAAGAATTTTCTTTTGAATGTCTTTTATATGAGAAGAATATACCTCATTAAAACTTTACCAGATAAAACCTAGTGAGAAAAAAATTTAAAAAGAAAAAAAATATATTCTTATGGAGTCTTATAATATTATTAGGACTACCTTGTTAAAAACTTTGTAAGAAAAACTCACTGGGACAAAACCTTATTTAAGGAAAAAAGAGTACTTCTTTTTATTATCCCCCTATTAATGATATCATTTAAGATCCCTAAGTCGACGCATCCCAATATTATGAACAAACTTTTCAAATAATACATTCAGTAAAGCCTTTGTAAACAGATTTGCCAAATTGTCACTTGAATGAATTTATTGAACTTCAATATCACCATTCTTTTGAAGATCATGTGTCAAGAAGAACTGTGACAAAATATATCTTGTTCTATCTCCTTTTATGTATCCTATTTTTAGTTGCGTGATGCAAGCAACATTATCTTCATATAATATTATTGCAGCATCATTCTTCGAAGATAAACCAAAAGCCCCTTTAATCTGTTGAATCATTGATCTTAACCAAGTACATTCTCGACTTGCCTCATAAATTTCTAATATATCAGCATGATTTGATGATTTAGCAACTAATATTTGTTTGGTAGACCTTCAAGATATAACAGTACCGTTATATGTGAATACATAGCCTATCTGAAATCTTGCTTTATATGAATCAAATAAATATTCTGCATCTGCATAACCAACTAATTGCTCTCGAGATTCATCTAGATAAAATAAACGTAGATCAATTGTACCTGAAAGATATCTGAATACATGTTTAACTTCATTCCAATGTCTTCTTGTACGTGAAGAACTATATATTGCTAATAAATTCAAAAAAATGTTATATCAGGTTTTGTATTATTAGCAAGATACATTAATGCACCAATGATACTAAGATATGGTACTTCATGACTAAGTAGTTCTTCATCATCTTCTCGAGGACGAAAAGGATCGTTGTTTGCATCAAGTGAACGAACAACCATTGGAATACTCAATAGATGATCTTTATCCATGTAGAATCGTTTTAAGATCTTTTATGTATAATTTGATTGATGAATATGAATTTTACTTAATAAATGCTCGATCAACAAGCCAAGACAAAACTTAATTTTACCAAGATCTTTTATTTCAAATTCTTTTTTAGATAATCTGCTACTTTTAGAAGTTTTTCAAGACTCCCAGTAATGTTCAAATTATCAACATATACAACAATTATAACAAATATAAGATCTAGTTTTCTTTATGAAAATACATTGACAAATTTGATCATTCTTATAACCTTCTTTAGACAAATACTCATGAAAATGGTTATACCACATTCGTCGAGATTGCTTTAGTCCATACAAAGATCTTTGAAACTTTGTTGAATAAATTCTTTGAGAATTTGAGTCAGATGCAGTAGGCATCTGAAATCCTTCTAGAATTTTCATATAAATATCACTATCAAGAGATACATATAAGTAGGTTGTTAGTACATCCATTAAACACATTTCAAGTTTTTCTTGGACTGCCAAACTCATAAGATATCTAAATGTAATTGCATCAAGCATAGGAGAATATGTCTCATCATAATCAATACCTGGTCTTTGGGTAAAACCTTGTGCAAGAAGTCGTGCTTTATATCTTACGACTTCGTTATTTTCATTTTGTTTTCACACAAAAACCCATTTATACCCAACAGTGGTCACACTTTTAGGTGTTTGGACTACAAATCCAAAAACGTTTCGTTTTGTGAGTGAGTCTAACTCTATCTGGATTGCGTCTTTCTATTTTTGCCAGTCATGTCTTTTATGACATTCTTCAACAAATTTAGGTTTAAGATCCTCGTTTTCATTTAAAACATTAAGTGCTACTTTATATGCAAAGATATCATCAACAACCTTTTCTTTTCGGTTCTATCTCATCCCCATGGTGACATGACTAATTGATATTTCTTCATTATTTTCAGGCATATGTACCACTGTAACGCCCCAGTTCTCGGTCATTGGTTTCTGTCACGCATGAGAGACGCGTCATTGAATGTCGACACAAATATCATCTGTTGAGAATGGGGACGTCACTTTTCTCACATTCAATTCATCATTAAATAACGACTGGACATACCAGAACTCATACACATAAATAATCACACTCTTGGACTTACCAAGGAGTAATACCTGGAAATCATGCAACGATCATCAATAGTTAAATCATTAACCTCTACATTTTAATTTAAATAAATGGGGACAAATTCGAACCGAAATATCTGAACATGGCCTATGAAGCTGAAGTCTAAACAATAAAGACGATTAATAATCCAAAACCAATCTGGAGGGTCATACACCCTGTCTAAACTAACTACCCAACAAAAGAAATCTAATAACAATCTCAACAGCAAGGTTTGCAGCTCCTATAATACTTTGTAGTACTATCAAGACAAACCACCTAAAGGGTCACCTGAAATGAAGATGTGGGGTGAGCTCAAGAGCTTAGTGGATCATATACAGTACATCAAAAGAATTATTTAAATTAAACATTGAACATGCAAACACTTATCATTCATTATGTATTTCAAACATTTAGTTATCATGAGTCATTAATTAGACTGAAGGGTCTAACCCGAGTGTTCTCTCATCATCATCATGTCCAACAATTAAGGAAAATCCACTATGTGCCAAATTCCAAAGGGATAAGGACATACCCATCACCCAACTTGGGAATTAGGGTCACACCTATCGCTCCATCACCAAAGAATTAGGGTCGTACCCATAATCCTATCATCGAAAACTAGGGGCAAACCCAACGTTCCTTATCGCGAGAACACCCATGGCGATACCCCATGGACGACTACGATGGTACGTGGTTCAATTCTTAATTTAACTTTACTTGTGTATTAACAAAATCTTCACGGCAAATATAGATATCATTTCATCATTTATAGTACTTCATTGTACATTATTGTAATCATGTTGATCATCTCATAGAAACACATCGCAACAATCATCTCATGTTATAAAGCATTATAAACACTAAACATGAACCTATACTCATTTTATTATAGCAGTCATGTAATTATGTCATTCACAAATCATATAAACACATTTTAGCATGGTTCTAGCATTCAAGAAATATAAACATCACATATACAACATTAAAATTTAAATAATACTAGAGAGTAAGGTAATCATTTCTACCTGTATATCTCGTTCTCTTGGGCATTTGTTTCGCAATGAATTAGTCTTATCTTTCAATCTACGAGATTCAAAACCGCATTACATGACTTTAAAACATTCCCAAGTTCTCTTAGATCATAATTTAATGATTCCCTCACATGGATGTCCTAAGGTATACGTAGTGGTCTCAAAGGATCACATTTCACCATTTTTCCTCTAATTACCACAGTAAAGAGTGGAGTTACTGTGGTAATCGGTGTGTGCATGACAAAGACGAAAATTGGTCTTCCGCCGTGTTACCGCGATCAATGGTCGATTATTGTAGTAACAAGTGGATTTGTGTGTTCAATGCTTTTGTGTGCATTGTCTCTCTCGTGCTTTTTCCATGTGTTGGATACTGAAATACATGCACATTACTCCTAAAACACCCATCAAACTAAAAGAAGTCTTTATACCTTAGGGTTTTGCGCGTTTCCTCTTTGTTTCCCACCAAAATAAGGTCTTGCAATCCTAAAATTACTTAGGCTTCAAAGAAAACATGTTTACATGTAGCAAAATGATTTACAATACTAAGAACTCAAGATTTTGAGTGGGTTTCGTGATTTTACCTGAGTACAAGACGTTTAGAACAACACCCCCATGAATCTTCTTTTTGGTGAAGCTTGTTCTTCATGAATCTAAACTCACAAACCAGTAGAGAGGGGTTTAAATGGATAAAAATCAATCTAGAATGGTAAAGTAGGAAATAAAATTCGATTATTGACGGTTAGTATCGGTGCTTGGAGTAGGTGTTCAAATGTAGGGTAAAAATGATAATTAGGGTTTGTCGGCACACTATTCATACATATATAATTCACGCATTATCGCAATAACTCGAATGATTACCACGATAACTCGAAAGATTACTGCGATAACTTGAAGGATTACCGTGGTAATCACACAAATGACCATTCTATAAAAATTGTCTTATCAAAATAATAGTCAATAAACCATGCCGTAAAAATATCTATAGTTATTAGTTCAAGATACTTAACTGTTAATGGAGATTTATATGCAATATATAGGGTAAAAGAAATAGTCCCACACAAGAAAGATGGAAAAAAGTATTAAAAATAAAAGAAAACTTAGGTAAGAGTACCTTGGACGGAAGAAGTAGGAAAAGTGGGCCCAAAGATGGGTCCATGGGTAATAAAAGATTTTTGAATTTTAAATTAAATTAATTATTTTTTCAAACAACTATTAATTGTTTTAAGACAGTTTTAAGCCAATTTAAGATAGTTAATTAACTAATTTTTTGGTGACTGTCTAAAATTATTATTATTATTTTGGATTAAACCTTTATGGTTTTATAAATAATAGTTTTATTTATTTTTTACATATTTAAATATGTTTTTCTGACAAAAGAGAGAATTTCATAAATTTAAGAAATTCTCGTTTGCTAGAAATTCATTTTCGAGGTGCTGCAATCTGTATTTTCGATAATCGTATCCGAAGAGACAATATCTAGTTGATTTTCAAGCACACGTGAAGGGAAAAAATTCTATCTTAGGACATTATCGGGTGCAAACTTCTGTCAATCAGTTCTGATTTACTTTTATTTTGATTATTTTTGCATTTTATTATTATTATTAAGTTTTAATCTTGTATAGTAGAATTCTAACAAGTAGTATATCCAACAAAATTAGATGAGAAATATTTACTTTCTGACCATAAGTCAATTGTAAAGAGGATAATTTATAATAATTTATTGGCATGATGGGTAGAAGAGTTTATGTATATAACATAACAAGTCCTCATACAAAAACATCTAGTCTTGTTCTCGTACTTAATGATTTAGCTATTAATTGGAGATTAAATAATTATACTATACTATTTTTTGTATGAACATAAGCAACAAAATATTAATCATAATCCCAATTGATATATAATAATCGTTAAAATCTTGAGACGTAAACTAGGTAACATTACAAAAGATGTATTTTCTTTATTGGATATTTCAAAAATTGAGCTCTTAATCGAATTATTTAAGCAAACAATCTTGTAAATGATAGGTTATGAGTTGATAATAGAGATACATATGACCATCTTGTAAATACATCAAGTAAAATTATAAAATACTTAAATGATTTACATGGTAAGTGAATGGGCTCACAAATATCACCTTGAATACATTCAATAAATCTAGCAGATACAATCTCAATCTTAGGTGGAGAGGGTCTAATAAAAAGGTTTTCTTGAGAACAGACAACACGTGAAAATTTATTAGAGTTAAGAATCTGATAATTTTTAAGTGGATGTCTATATGAGTTTTTAATGATTTTTTTGCATCATTATAAAATTGAGATGTCTTTGCTGGCTATGCCAAGTATTAAAAAATTTACATCAGTAAATTTCTAATTTATTCTAACATTTATTTCAATTGTTATAAAATTTATGTAATACAAACTGTAAGCAAAAATATATAATTTTTTAATACATAGTTTACTTGATATCACACTTGTAATATGAAGGAATTTAATATTTTTTTCATTAATTAAGATATTCATTTTGTTTAATATCTTAGAAACTTAATAAATTTCTTCGAGAATTAATAGAGAGTAGTGCATCATTTGTAACAATTCTTGTTTCGTCATACAACAACAAATTAGCTCTTTTAAAGTCTTATATAAGTTTTACGCTATCAGATATTATATTAATATTAATTTCTTGCATAAGTAAGTGAAAAAATAATATCATCTTTGATCTTGATTTCCGCCAAAGTATGAACATTCATGCTATCTTTATAAAAAGAAAATAAATATAAGTAAGAAACAATATTATATATATATATATATATATATATATATGAATATGAAAAAAGTTAAACACACAAAATTAAAATACAAATTTAAGTAAGAGGGACATCGTATTGATAGTGTGTTATTAAATATATCTAAAAAAAATAACAAACGGCAAGACCTAATGGAGGAAGACATTGTGAGTTTCATGAGCAATGTGAAGCTAACAAATGAGGAGACGGAGCTCACGATCCCGGAGGAGCTGCAAAGGCAGTGCATGACCAGAACCCAGCCAAGCATTCTGGGGAAGATGTTAACAGGGAGGAAATATAGCCGTGCTGGCCTCCGAGACAGTCTCCTGTATGCATGGGGAATAAACTCGAGAGCCAGTTTCAAAGAGGTAGAACCAAACATTTTCCAAGTGTTTTTCGAGGACGAGAGAACGAAAATGTTCGTAGTAGAAAATGGGCCGTGGCTTTATGAGAACCACATTTTCTTAGTTAAACCGTGGGTTCCTGGAAATGAAGGAGATCCCTTTATCTTTAACACTGCCCGGTTCTGGATACAGTTTCATGGGCTCCCTCTTGAATGCAGAGACCCGAAGATATTACCACTAGTGGCCAGCAGAGCAGGAAGGATAATCAGAATGGACACAAATGTGCAAAGAGAGGGGGTGGAGCAGTGTAAGTATATGAGGGCTAGGGTGGAGATCCACATTGATAGGCCTTTAGTCAGAGGCTTCCAGGTTAAAGGAGGGGGAACCACGGCGTGGGTCACGCTAAAATACGAACGCCTCCCAGCCTTTTGTCACCAATGTGGAAGAGTGGATCATGAAACAGCCTTCTGTGATTCAATAAAGGGGGAAGAGGATATTGCCACAACAGTGACCTATCCATACGGCGACTGGCTCAGGGCTCCTATGGGATCCTACCGAGTTGGAAGAGAGGGGAACGCTTGGAAGACAAGAGAGAAAGAGAGAGACAGATGGGGGAATAGGCAAGGGCTCTCACCATCGAAGGGGGGAAGTAGTGAGTTAAAGGAGGATGACCAGGATCTGCCGGAAGAAAGCAACTCCAGGGCCAGTGGTCGAACGGAAGACGACGGGAGTAGGGCCGGGATGGAGGGGAAAAGGATAGTACAAAATATTCATGAAGAAAGTAGTGATGTCAGAACTACAGATTAATCAAGCACTGATTCTAGCCGAAAAAATGAAAGAAAAAAGATGGCGGTCAGTGATCAAACAGTCCATATAGCAGGTAAAGAGGTGGAACCCCTAGGCTATTCTAGTACAGATGAGAAGAATGGAAGGGAGTCAAGGTCAAAGCTGGAAGCAAAATGGGCTAGGTATCATAAACCAAGCGGGGGGTGGCAGGGGAGCCAGGCATACCCAGTGGAAACTTCAGGGCTCCAAGCTGCACCACTTGCCTTAATGATGCCTCTTTCAAATTCGATTTTTAATATGGCAAGACTTATGGGCTGCGGAATGCAAGGGCCAGGTGAGGTGAACCAAATGGGGATCGTCCAAGGGACCAACCGAGAGAAGGTGATGGGCAAGAAACCGGTCAAGGAGCTGGGTCAAGGTACCACTAGGGAGGAGGCAGATATTAACAAAGAAAAAGAACAGGCAATCAAGAAAAAAAGACCCAGAGTCGAAGATAATAATCCGGAGGTACCTCTCCCACTACCAGCCCCACTGCCAGGGGCGATTGAAGGATACATGTACCCAGAATCTCAAATACTAACAGTCAAGGCGGAGAATCAGTCGTTAGGATTAGGAAAGAAGGCAAAAAGAAAGGAGAGAAGGCTTGATGATGGGGTGGAGGAAACCGGCCTGGAACGGTCCCACCCTCCAAAATGAAGATAATAGCTTGGAACTGTCAGGGGCTGGGGAACCCCCTGACAGTTCAAGCCCTTAAAAGGCTCAACAGTAGCCTATCCCCGGAGGTGATGTTCCTATTCGAAACAAAAAATGGAGTAACTAAAGTGGACAAAATTAGAAGCATCTTAAAATTCCCTTGTGGATTAACAATGGCGGCAAGGGGACTGCGAGGTGGCTTGAGTGTTTTTTGGAAGGAAGAGGAGGATATCTCAGTAGCCCTGTATGCAGATTTCTTCATGGAAATTTTGGTGGAAAACCCAAAGTACAA
>JAJIYU010009741.1:0-16709 GCA_030144865.1 Tinospora cordifolia | reverse complement strand
TAACTTGATATCTCAAATCTTTAAAAAAATTCTTGAAAAAAGCAATGCATGTATAAATACTTAAAGAGTAGCTTGATATATCAAATTTTTAATATTATTATTTTATTTTTTGATAAAATTATTACACCCAAATAAAAATTATAAACAATAATTTGATCTCTCAAATCTTTAAAAAATAAGTACAATGTATATATAAATATTAAAAAAGTAGCTTTTTTTGACAACATAAGTTGTTAGCTCATTTAGTTAAAGTTTAAAATAATAACCTAAATGTCATAGGTTCAAATCTTGGTAAAGCCAACTTTTTAGTTAAGTTATTATAAAATTTATTAAACGTGTCTAAACGGGTCATAAACAGGTCATCCGTTTATTTAACGTGTCGTGTTCGGGTTTATATGTCATGATTCGATTAATAAACGGGTCGTGTTCGGGTTGACATATTATGACACAATTAATAAACGGGTTGATCCGTTTATAACCCGCCGACACGAATTGCCACCCCTACCACCATGGGAATTTAGCAGTTTTTGGTGTAACGAAAAATTCCTTGTATTCATTAACGGGAATATTTGTCATCTATTTTCCTTTTTTTTCCGAAGCAGTTTCCTTTTGTAATACTTAAAAATACTTCCTAAATTTTTATTTTTAAAAAATAAAAAGGGAGAGAATTTTTAGAAGGATAATGCTAAATTAATTTTGACATGAGTTAGTGTTGTAAAATAATAGGGTGTTGTTTGAATTTTTTTTATTTACTTTTACATATTATTTATGTAAGCAAACCATAGTTTCACATCATTTCAACAATAATTGTAGATAATTACATCACTTAAATTTTTTTAATATATATATATATATAATTGATGGACGACCACGAATGCCTTTCGTTTATTGTATTTGTGTGAAAGGCCTTTTTTTTAGTAAAAAAGAAACAAATTTTCTTTATTTTCAATTTTTAATAATTTTTTAAATATCATATGCCTCCAATTCTTAAACTATAAACAATTTTATATTAATTTCATTTATATTATTAATATATATGTATTTCTTTTTCTTTCATTCACTCGTTACAATTAAGAATTAGGGCATTACTATTCAATTATCATAATCTCTTGGACATACCAAGTCAAATTACATAAAATCACAAGAGTAAATAAATAAATCGATTAATTAATAACTAAAAAGTCTTGGATAACATACTAATTAAAAATTAACATCACAAATGAAAAATAAAATTTGGCCCTATGGTCAAGTTTCAAATAATAAAATAAAAACATAAAATAGCTACGGACACTTTAGGCCCACATGCCTGAACTACAAACCATTAATAAAAGACATATCTAAGGTGATTTGATTAGTGAGGCGCACTAGTACTAAAGAATGATTTGGCCATGCTCACCAACACCGGCACCATCACTGGTTACCTGAAATTAAAAAATATGGGTGAGCTCAAAATCTTAACTATTATTTAAGCTAAAATATAGAACATGCAAACAGTAAGTGATTCAATCATCTTCGGTGTTTTCATCACATCCACATTTCAATCAGTAAGTTACGACACACACTACACCATAAGGGATTTAGGGATACACTCATCATCCTATATTAGGAAAATAGAGACACACCCATTATTCCATTTTTCAATAGAAGAGGCCAATCCATATCTTTGAGAACACCCATGGTGTCCAGCTACTGGTCCACCATGCCAGTATGTTATTCAATTCTTAATTATATTTATTTAGTGTAACAACCAAAACTTTCTAATCTAACATGTCTAAAAATCACATAATTTTATTAGTAAAGTATATATAAAAAATATCATGATAAATATTTAATCAATCATACATTGCCCAACAATGTCAAGCAACATTCTTCCCAATATATAATATACGTAAAAAAAAAACGTATAATTTAAACATTAAACAATGAACACGCCAACTTGCTTCTAAAAATTTAACAAAACAACCGTTAATCACATTCAATATTTAAAACTCAAATAATACAAAAGAGCAAGGGTACTCAACTCCACCTAAAAATTAAATCCTAGCGCATTTGGATCTTTTTTCACTTGACTTTGTCAACCTACACACATAATAATACTTAATTTCCATGTTAGAGTTCAAATTATGGTTTTCGTCTACATTGGATAAGAGCTAACCTGAAATGTACAATTTATATGATATATCTTAATATCCTTCCCATAATAATTTATTAGATGCATGATACATCCTAGATACAACTATACGTGTATAAATATATTATGGAGTCACATAAAAACTACATTTATACCAATACAATTTATATTTCATACAAGTGATTAACTATTGCATGCTCAACTTATATATCCATAACGTATGGTGTATAGGTCAATTTGTGTGATATATATGATGGGAAATTATCACCCAAGATCACTATAAATCACAATAATATAGATAAATAGACATACCTCCTGTCATGTAAATGTCAATTTTGAATGGAAAATCAACAAATCTTTAATTCGATCTTCACACTTCCACTTGTGCAAAGGCTAGATGGAGAGTAAAGATTATATGCACAGAAAAGCTATTTGAAAAAACTCCAGTGAAAGATTGAGACCTATTCTTTGGTTTATTTATAAATGACAATTCAATTGTTGGAGTTGGTTCCATCAACCAACTCCATAACTTTATATTTTTTAATTTACCCTTTTTTGATTTATATTAAATCAGAAAATATATAACATTCTCCCACTTTGTTTAATTATAAATTATATAATTATTAATTAATAAAGTTTATTATCTAATTTTCTTCCACTTGGACTTTATTAAATGATATTACAAAACAAGCGGGGAAGAAGTGTGACGACCCACATTTTTAACATCGGATCGACAAATCCGACATTTATGTACTCCATATATTTTCTGAAATTTTAATGGAAAAATACAAAATTTTTCCCAATTTTTTCTAATTTTGGATTAATTATTAAAGAAAGTAGAAATAATTCAAGACAATACAATTTTAAGGAGAAAACATATAAAAATATTAGAGAAAGATGTTTTCTTGAGGAAAATAAACTATAAGATTAATTTATGAATTTTTGGAGCAATTATCGGATTTTTAAAATGATAAATGTAATTTTTGGGGGGAAAATTGTGATTTTTGGGGAAATTATATAATTTTTGGAGAAAATAATTAAATTAATGATGAAATGGTGTATAATGTTGATATTTTGATGAAAAATGATGAATTAGACAATTTATGATTTTAGAGGAAGAAAAATGCAAAATTTCGATATATAACACACACACACACACACACACACACACACACATATATATATATATATATATATATATATATATATATATATATATAAGTATATGTAATGGTATAATAAAAACAAAAAACAAATAAAAAAAGGGTCCGGGCTGACGCACGGGCCGAACGCGGTCGGGCCCGGCCCGAGCGCGCGGGCTTGAGCCATCACGCCTTGAGGGCCCAACATGGGCCAACCCATGCCTGGCTGGCCCATGCACTCAGTCCACCAAACCAGCCCTCTTAGTTTTTTGTCCTCTTGTGCAATTTTTTCCTAATTTTTATCGAATTTTCAGCATTTTTGGGCATTTTTCCAACACAAAAACCATGGGAACACATGGTTTATGATCCATGGTTTTGGCCATCACTTCATGGCCTCCCTTGTGGTCAATCTAAGCTGCCAACTGGGCATCCAGCATGTGATGTTAAGTGCCACCTGGAAGCCACATGTCATCTACACCTTTGCCAAGTAAGTATCTTCATGCAACAAAAAGACATTCTTGAGCTCAAACTCAAGAATTTTCAGATTCTGTAGCAAACTTTTCAAGCTTAGAACTTCTTCAATTCTCTACCAAATCCTGCAAACTATAGCTTGATTTGAAGCTTGTACCACCACCTACAAGGTCCTACAAGTAGTTTGCCCAGTCTTGAAGCTGTCTAAAGCAGAAATCGTCAAGAAGAGGGCTGTCCACACTGTTTAAACCCAGAAAAACCAGGAAATATGTGCTGAAACCACTTTTGACGCCTTGGACCTTGGCCATTTCCAATTCCTTTTTAAAGGTAAAATGGTTCATTCCCCTCATTTTCGTATGTACTTTTATCTTCAAGAATTAGAAAGTGAAAAATAGGGCCTTATGCATGATTTTAGAACCTTTGAAGTTGATTACTTACTCATTGTCACAACTGTGTAACAGAGACAGTTGGAGCAACCTTGGAAAAGTTCACTCTTAAACCACTCTAGGCAAGTCCCTAAGGTAAAAATTCATCATTCTACTCCTTATCATAAGTATTCAAGTGTCAAAGTGGTAGAAACCGGAAATTGGAACATTCAATGTGCTTTATAAGTCATTGTCGCTAACTGTTAGACATACTGTTGCAACAGTGCCGACAGAAACAGTTTGATACCAGAATAAGAGCTATATTCGGGACACCTAAAGGCACCTTTTCGGGTTGGAACCAGAGGCATTGTAGATCCCATAGTAGAGGTTCCAGAAAGGTATAAAGACTTGACCTTGAACTCTTATGGATGTGTCTTGTCATACATGCAAATATGCCATGATTGTAGCGTGCTAGAGCAAATTCCTTGTGTTCTTTAAAATATAGCAGAATATTGATGGAAGATAGACATGTTTTGATGTTGCATGCTACTGATTTGAAGTGGTTGTGATTAGTGAATGTGTTATGACCTGCAAACTGTAGGTAGACACAAGAAACAACCCATGGAATGGTGATTGAATGAGGGAAAAGAACACTAGAAAGATAGTGGAATCTGTGAACCCAAAAATTTCCTGCAATCTGGCCAAAATTTTTGAGATAAAATTGACTGACCAAACCATGATATATAGAGCTGAAACTTGGTGGAGAGACCCTTAGATATGTCTAGAAGTGGCCTACAAAATTTTAGGACATTCTGATGTGTGTAGCTAGGTCAACTAAGGCAAACAGTCACTGCCTGTCACAGGGGATAGAGAATCTATGAAGTTTCTATCATCATGCTTAGAAACCTTAGTAAATGAGGTCCAAAAATTATAATTTAAAATTATGAAAAAACTTTAGGAAGTCTAGAACAATTCTGCAAGGTTTGGCGCAAATCCAATGAATGGATTGCCCGCAAAAAAATCGAAAAAATGGTTGCGCAGATAGGGTCATATAGTAATGGGAATTGGGAATATTGATCCTATTGGCCCAATTGACCCCATAAAGACCAGAATTGACCCTGTATGACTCTGTTGACCAGCTAGGTCAGCAAATAATAAGTTGACTAGGGTTGACCAAGATTGACCGAGGTCAATCAAATGGACTTAGTAACTAAGGCAAGGGAACAAACGTATGTGAACTATTCTTGACTAGGTCAAGTAAATGGTTAACCAATGATATAGAATTAGAGAGAGCCAAGTCTCATATTAATGACAAGAGGTTACATCGATTTCGCAGGACCCAGTAGTAGCGGGACGCGACCGGTCACGAGAGGAGCGCCGATAGCGGAGCATCCCTGTGAGTAGTGTTTTCTAACTCATTTCTTAGAGATTGTTATTTTGTGCATTATGGAAATGGATTACATATTGTGATGAAATTGCATTCTTTTAAATGGGTTTTAAATGAGAAGTGCACCGAGTCTCAAGGTCCGAGAGTACAGGGTTAGGATGAGTTGTGTCGATCTCTTATACAACCCCGAGAGGTGACCACCTACCACAGAGTGCCCGCCAGGGGTTCTGTGGGCCTACGATGATGGCAATGGCAATAAGACCTAATCGGGCCGTAAGGCAACGACAATAAGTCCTGGTTGGTCGTTACGATGATGGCAATGACAATAAGACCTAATCGAAGTCGACACGATACGCTTAACTGTCTGCAACCCGCTCGAGTGATTTTTAATCGCCTCGGATAGCTTGCGAACCTCGACGAATGTTTTCACTATTTAATTGTTTTTGAATGAAGGTGCACGATTGCATTACGATTTTGAATTGTGTTTACTGTTGCATTCACTTGCATATGTTATTGCTCATGCATTCATGGCACATGTTTTTAATTGTGGAATACTTGTTTTAAGTTTGAATTAGACTGCATTACTCACTGAGCTGTCGTGGACAATTAGGCTCACTACTCTAACTTTTCATGTTCTTCAGCAGCGGATAAGGGCAAGGAGTGGTCATCGCATAGAGTCGTGTTCCCTTACTCTTTTTGGTAGGACTTCTTTGTATTTCCCTTTCTGTTATCATCTTTTGAGGGTTAGGACCTATGTATAGAGGTGAGGATAGCCTGTATATAATGAACAGTCTCTCCCGTTGCTACACATGTTGTAATGACCCGTTTTGGATAAATATCAAGTTTTTATTGTTGTTCGTATGTTAAATCTCTTCTGCATTGCTTATGATTACTCTGAAAGTGTGTGATGTAGTGTTGTATGTTGAGGCTTAATAGTGTCTTGGCAAACTCGGCTTGCGGGCAGGTTTGTTGGGACATTGTGCCGATCGGTTCGTCCTTCATCCTAAGGAAGGGGTCCCCACAAGAAGAACGGTAAATCTCATAACGCATGTACATTAGTTAACTAAAATAAATGTCATGCTTAGGTCCAACAGTGTCTCAATAAAGGACACAACAGTGTCTCAGTTAAGGTCACAACAATGTCTCAATTAAGAACACAACAATATCTCAATTAAGAACACAAAAATGTCTTATAATTAGAAATAATACAATGTTCCACACGCAAGTGCACCAATATGAAAAAACATTATATAAGTGGGGCTAACAACAATAATAAATAAATGTGATAACAAATATAAAGTGTCAGAACTAAGTAATTACAATAACTCTCACTAACTAGGTACATCAAAAGAGTCTGCAAGACCCATGTGAGTAACATGCTCATTATACAACATAGGTGGCAAACCCTTAGTCACGGGATTAACAATCATATGTCATATACCAATGTGTTCTACTAACATTAGCTGGTTCTAAAGCCTCTCTCTAACAACAAGATACTTAATGTCAATATGTTTTTTGACCTTGCAGAATTCTTGTTATTCTTAGAAAACATATCTATTGCAAAGTTGTCATATAAAATCTTCAACGATTGAGAAATTGAATCAAATACCCGAAGCCCTGAGATGAAATTTTGTAACCAAAGTGCTTGTGAAGCAGCCTCATAACAAGCTACAAATTCTGCCTCCATGGTGGATGAAGCTGTCAAGGTTTGTTTCATATTTTTCCATGACACCACTCTTCTAGCCATGATAAAAATGTAACTTGAAGTAGATTTATTACTATCTGGACAACCAACAAAATTAGAATTCATGTAACCTATTACATCAAGTATACCTGTCTTTTTATATGTGAGTATAAAATCTTTAGTGCATTGTAAATATCTTAAAACCTTCTTTGCTGTTTTTCAATGGTCCAAACTTGGATCACTTTGATATCTGTGAAGCATCCCAACAGCAAATGCAATGTCTGGGTATGTGCAAACCTGAGCATACATAAGACTTCCAACAACAGAAGCATATGAAATGTCTTTCATTTGTATTCGCTCTTGGTTTGTTCTTGGACACTAGAACTGACCAAATTTATCTCCTTTAACAATAGGAGCATTTTCACATTTACAATTTTGCATGTAGAATCTTTTAAGAATCCTATCAATATAGGTTTTTTGTGATAATCTAATGACTCCACGAGATCTATCTCGATGAATCTCTATGCCAAAGACAAAAGTAGCCTCACCAAGATCCTACATCTCAAAATTTGAGATAAAAATTCTTTAGTCTCATGCGACATTCCTAGATCAATGATAACTAGTAATATGTCATCAACATACAAAACTAAGAAAATAAATTTTCTCCCACTAACTTTAAAATAAATACATTCATCAATTTTATTTTTTTCAAAACCAAAAGATTGTACTACCTCATCAAATTTTAAGTACCATTGCCTTGAAGCTTATTTTAATTCATATATGGACTTTTTCAACTTGCAAATTAAATGTTCATTGCCTTCAGTTTCAAAACCTTCTAGTTAAAGCATATAAACGTCCTCAAACAAATAATCATTTAGAAAAGCAGTAGTAACATCCATTTGAAGTAATTCTAGGTCAAAATAAGCTACCAATGCCATTATAATCCTAGAAGAGTTTTTTTTGGATACAGGAGAAAATGTTTCTTTGTAGTCAATGCTCTTTTGTTGACTAAAACCTTTAGCACTAGTCTGGCATTGTATCTTTCAACTTTACCTTTAGAGTCTTTTTTAGCTTTAAATATTCATTTACAACCAATGGGCTTGACTTCATTAGGTAAGTCAACAACATCCCAAACATCATTTTTATACGTGAAATTTAACTCAAGTTTCATTGCATCGTATCATTTAGGAGCATGAATATAATTCTTGGCTTCAAAAAATGTGTTTGGATCATTTTCTTCACCTATATTAAAATCATATTCTTATAGATAGAGTATATAGTCATGTAGTATAACATGTCTCTGTTCTCTCTATGATCTCCTTAATGGCATATTAGTTATTGGTTCTATTGGGATATCATTAATTGTAGTTTCCGTATGAGGTTTGTGCTCATCA
The DNA here is from genome assembly GCA_030144865.1 of Tinospora cordifolia. Classification (NCBI taxonomy): domain Eukaryota; kingdom Viridiplantae; phylum Streptophyta; class Magnoliopsida; order Ranunculales; family Menispermaceae; genus Tinospora; species Tinospora cordifolia. The sequence goes on along the minus strand of JAJIYU010009741.1, from coordinate 8,135 downwards.
GATCTTGGTAACTTTCATCACTCTCTGGCATGGTAATAACTAGAAATAAAATTTTATGTGGAAGAATGAAATCCAATGAATGGTCCTCCTCAAATACCATGTGTCTAGGCTTCTTACCTATATTATCAATATCATCCTTCCTTAATGAACCCAGCATTCAAAGTCTCAACTAATTCGGTACTATTAGGCAAGGAAGAAAATCTATAACCTTTAGATCGTTCTAGATAACCAACAAATGAGCAAGTGACTATTCTGGGATCAATTTTTCTTTCATGTGGGTTATATAATCTAGCTTCTGTTGCACAACCTCAAACACACAAGTGATTAAGACTAAGTTTTCTACCTGTCCATAACTCAAAAGGTATTTTGGTAACTACCTTTGAAGGCATTCTATTAAGAATATATGCAGCAGTTCTTAAAGCTTTACCCCACAAGAATTCAGGTAAGTCCAAATGACTCAACATAGACCTAACCATATCTATAAGAGTGTGGTTTCTTCTTTCAACAACCCCATTTTGCTTGGATGTAGCTGGCATAGTATACTGGGCTACTATACCACACGTGTAGATACTTAGCAAATGGCTCTGGATTTCAACCTGTTTGATTGTACCTACTGTAGTATTCACCACTACGATCAGATCGAACAACCTTAATTTTCTTATCAAGTTGTCGTTTAACTTCTTTTTTATATAATTTAAATGCATCCAGAGCCTATGTTTTCTCACCAATCAAATATACATAACCATAGCAAGAGTAATCATCAATAAATGTTATGTGGTACTTGTTAGTAGTAATGGTAGCAATATGAAATGGGCTACAAATGTCAGTATGTACAAGAGCTAAAACCTCATTACTCCTAGTAGCACCCTTACTTATAGACTTTGTCATTTTACCTTTAACACAATTAGTGCAAAAACCAAAGTCTAAAAAATCTAGTGTGTTCAAGACTCTTTCTCTGAACAACCTTTCTAGTCTTGTTCTAGAGATATGGCTTAGACGCTTATACCACAAAATGGAAGAATAAACATTAATAGCATTACGTTAGGTGCTCACATTAAATGATAAAAGAGATTGAGAAAATGAGGAATCACGGTTCAACATATAAAGATTATTAACTAAAGATTCAGAACCAATACATTTAAAGTCATACAATATAAAAAGAGTATTATTGCAGAAACAAAATTCAAAGTTTTGTTTATCAAGTCTTGAAATAGAAATTAGGTTTTTGGACATAGATGGAACAAAAAGTACATCATCCAAAAGAAGAGAAAAATCATTATCTAATACTAGGCATATTGTGCCAACAGCTCGAATTGGAGCTTCAACCCCATTACCCATTGTTAGTGTTCTTTGGTTGGGATTGACCTTCTAGCTCTTTGTGAATATCTACATAGAATTAGAAATATGAATAGTGGCTCCTAAATCAATCTACCAAGTATTTGGTGGCTAAATTAGACTCTGAACACACTAAATAATGGTTGCTACCTTTCTCTGCTAGCCAGACTTGATAACTAAAGCAATCTTTCTTTAGGTGGCCTCGTTTCTTACGAAAAAAGTATTGTACTCTTTTCTTTTCACTTGGTTTATGCATTCGACTGGGTCCAAATTCAGTGTTGGCCTTATTAACATACCCAAATTTCTTAAATTTTGTATGCTTATTTGAGATAATAACTGATGTTTCTTCGAGCTTACTCTTTTTGAGTCAATCTTACTCTTTATCAAAATGACTAATTAATTCGGTTACTTTTCAATTCTCTTTCTGCACATTGTAAGTAGTTTTTAAAACATCAAATTGAGTAGGAAGAAAATCATGATAAAGTGGATCAGAAATAAGTCATTAACCTCCATATCCAGATTCTTTAATTGACTTGCTATGTCTGTCATTTTCATTATGTGGTCTTTAACTCCACTATGTTCATCAATAAGTTATGGTCACAAGTTGTGTCATAAGAGTGCTAGCCAATGATTTAATGGAAATGGTGAAGTGTTCCTCTAAGGCCTTTAGGTAGTCCTTAGCCAATGGAATGTCTAGAATGATTCCTCTAATGTACTTAGGAGTGTTATTTTTAATGTATATTAGGCTCAAAAGGTTCTAGACCACTAGAATCAATATGTAATCACCTTAGGTCTTATAACGTGTCCACGTCAACATAAATTTTTGAAAATTCAAAATAAATATAAAAATGAGTGGAAACTTGTTTTTAATTATCATTGTCTGATATTTAATCAAAATAAAATTTATTAGAACATTCGGATAGCTAGAAACATGAGAAAAAGAGCGTGAAAAAACAAGGCATCATTCTGCCGACCACGGTCCGTCTGATGCCGACTGCGGTCCGTGATGTGAAAAACCCAAAAAAAGGTGCAGAACACACTGCGGACCGTGGTCCTTATAGGTCGATCGCAGTCATCAGTGGAAATGTGCAAAAACGAGAAAACTAGGTCACATTGGTGACTGCGGTCCGTAAAGTGCCGACCACGGTCCATAAAGGGATGACCGAGGTCCATAAAGTGAAGACCGAGGTCCATGAAGGAAAATCTGTCCGATGACCGAGGTCCGTCTGACGACGACCGCTGTCCGTGTGCGAGATATATATATGTTTCAAGCGCAAATTTTCTCATTTTGCACTGAAACGATCCGGGATTTGGAGAGGAGCAACAGGGGCGATTCACAGGTGAGTTCTCTGATTTTCTTTGAGTTTTCTTTAAGTTTTGAGTTCATCTAAAAGTAGTTGTCAATAGCTTGTGAATCAAAGTGATTAAGATCCGTTCATGAACTTGGTATTGTGAGTTTAGTGGCTGGAAACCAAGCCAAACATGAGGAACCATTGTGTATTTCCCTTGTATGTGTGTTTGGACACTAGTATGATGGATTTAGGATGGTTGTTTGGTGATAGAAATGAAGGGATCGATTTCATTGAAAGTGATTCCCGTTTTTGAGGCTTGATTAATGGGTTTTGATGAGTAAACAATGTAAACAACCATTCTTTAGTTGGTTTATGTGTTTAAATGATTGTTGGGTGTCCAATACACTAGATTTAAGTGTTAAACTAGAATGGAACTCACAAGTGTGGTGTACATGGGTGAAATCCCACTCTTGGGTGAGAAATGTGTGTGTAGACCTTGGTCCACACTGTACTGAGCGCAGTCAATGGACTTGAATGTCGTTTTGGAGTGTTTTGGGTACACTCTAAAGCACTGAGTGATAACAGACCTTTAGGGTTGGGTTAGATGTGTATTAAAGGCCCAAAGTAATGTAACATTACCATCTAATGATGCAGATTGATGATATTGGACTGTTGTGCGAGGAGCGACGACCCAGCAATATTCCGGCACGCACAGGTGGGGTTGATTATCTCTTCCTCACTCTTTAGTATTATGCGGACATAGGATGCGAAATATGATCTATGTTTAAATTCTTGTACTTAGTATCATGCTAGGGATGTATGCTTTGGGTGGATTGATTAACATGATGTCCTAATGACTGGTTATTCGCTTTCTAGTGCTAGGGTATCATGATTTGCTTGGTGATTATTTGCTTTCTTTGCTTAGGTTAGCATTTTGAATAAGCATGTTTGTATGATGTGTGGAATGAAAACCATGATTGTGAAACTAAAGAACATTAAAGGTTTATTAAGAACTCCACGTACCGGGGCGATGGACGAGCACTGGTGGCACATCGCGTTGAGGTTCTCCAGATGTCCCAGGACATCATCATGGGTATCCCCAACTAGGCCAAACTGCGAGCGGCCGTATGAGACCCTCGAATTTGGAAAGTCATAAGGATTTTTCCCTTGGTTTTAGTATCTTCTTGGGAAGTGGTCTCAGAGGTAGACTTCTGTGTTATAAAGATGTCGTGCCTGATTGTGTTCAGGACCACAACTGGGATACTGAGGGCGGTTCACTCTTTCGGTTAATTCCTGATATTAGGTGGTAAATTCCTGATATTAGAGCGCAACGGATAAACTGACTAAATGTTTGAAACGCCCTAATGATTGAAACTGTTTGCATGTTTCGTATGCTCGTTTGTATAATGCTATTGATGTGTAGGGGAGATCCACTGGGCTTTCGAGCTCACCCCATTTTTATTTTACAGGTACTCATGAGCCCAGCGCTCAGTGAGGATGCAGACCGGAGACCGGAGGATGTGTAGAGAGAGAGAGTGATATTTTTGGTTTAACCGTCTCTCTATTTTTGTACAGTTTTTACGATGTATGTTTGAACTTGGGCCAGTGGGCCATGAATCATATTTTTTGTATATGTATATACAGGACTATTTTACCATCTTAAACACTGTTTTTATCTTGACTGATAAACTGATGATTTTAGAAATGGTATTGCTAAACAGTGTTCTATGATTTAGAAAGATTTGATCCGATTAGTGTTTTCGCTACTATTATCTTGATTTCCAGTATAAATATGATTTTGAACATCCGGTGAATCAGATATGAAATTAAATTGCTTAGTGAAGCATTGATAAAATGATTATTTGACATTAAATAAATGATTTAAACCTCGTGTATAGAGGTAGAAAGATAGATGATGACATCTGTCGCACGCCTGGGGCCTCGGCGGACAACGCGCCGAGCTTGGAGCCGCGCGACACCCGACGACGGGGCCTCAGATTGACAGACACCACGTCCGGTCCGGGGGTCAGGGTGTGACACAATAGGTTAAGTCAGTTCATCCATTCTAAAAGCTAAGTCCAAGTCTCCTAACCCTAGGTTAAACAATACCTCATATTTCCAGTCTGAGAAATTAGACCCAATCAGAGCCTTTACATACGATAATAAACCAACTGTCATAATAAGAACAACACAAATAAGCATCAAATACAATTAGCAAGAATAATAACAAGGCTACATAAATAAATAATCCAATTGATGGACGAATCAATTAAATTTTTTAGAATTAATTCACGTGCTTAAAACAATTAATTCTGAATGAGATCAACATTATATATAATAATTTATCCTTTGAGTCAAAATTATTTATATACAAGTCTCCCACTAGTGAAGGAATTATTCACTAATTAACGCTAATTAATCATATAAGTTAAAATTAAAATTTTACTCTTTTCGGAGAGAAAATAAATAATATAACTAACATATTAATTACCTCAATCTGTTTAGTTAGATAAATTCAATAATCTACGATTTGGGCTTGATTTTGTTTACCGCTCTAAACACCAACATAATCCTTTTTTTAAATAACTTTTTGCAACTCAATTATTACTAAAATTTATTGACTAAGCCACTTTGGCGAACATTAATCAGTATAATTTTAACAATATTGGTGCATTGGATTATGATGATTTAATTTTCCTAAATGAATCATAAAGCAACATACATAAAATATGAGACATAAATGTGAATGATATGCTCATAAATTAACTAGGCATGATCATTTAATAGAAGTAAAACCTTTTGTAACAACATTATAATAATGTCCATATGAAATATATAATGCTCATGCATAACAGTCCATGCATAATAGATAAAATTTTGCCCATTTATTTAATTCAAAAGTAATAACAAAGATATAATCTCAATAAATGGGTAAATGTAATGTATCTATTATTATCATATTATACAGGTAACACTAACATACAGAAAATGGTGCTCAAGAAATTGAATGAAACCAACTATAATATCTCACATTAGTCCGACTTCAAGAGGATTCCTCAGCTAAATGTGCATTCGAGGGTATCTCATTGTGCCGAACACTTTTGAAAGATTCAGGTTCGCCCAATCAGTAGTGACTAAGGTAGGAACAATATCATCACGGTAGGCCCGGATTGTTAAAAACGGTATCAGAGTTGCTTTGTATGTACCAGAGATGTGAATTTCAAAAACGAAATTGCTCCCAAGGGGAGTGCATTGTAATAATCCCACATCGAGCTAGCCACGGAGTGTTACATGGGTTATAGGTGCATTCGCGAGTATCTACAATCAATATGGCCTTTTGGGGGGCTCGAGTTCGAGTTTCACCAAAAACAAAACCCCACACACATGGTGGGCCCAGGTTGTTACACCAACCCACTAATAATATAACCAAGAGATAAGCATCATTACCTAATAACTAACCCACAAAATTTATTAACCCATGTAATCATAATAAATAAATAAATAAATAATGTGTCAAATATATAAACATCAAATGAGCAAATTATCAGATTTGCGTTCAAAACACCAAATAAAGAAAACAAAATGCAGAAACCGATTGTTGCAACCAAAAACTTTATATATATATATTATAAAAATCTAATTCAAGTGAAAGCTGAATTCAAAGGAAAACTGATTATTTATAATATGAAACTATTTTCCAAAAACTGATAACCACAAAATTAGTGTTCAGTTTTTCATCGTGATCGGTTATGGGATTCCAGTCCACGCTGGTTGCACCATTATACCAAATAAGATGAAACTGATAACTATTTTACAATCGCATAGCTGATCATAAAAATTAATATTTTTATTGTAGCAAATATATCACAGATTTACAAAGTCCAAAAGCTTTTATGTTAAAAAGATCACACACAACAATTACGTGAGAAAATACAAGCTAGGAAGAACACAGTGGCTTCAGTAAAGAAAATTGATTGCGGAGTGTTCAATTGCAATTCTTAACTGTGTGATTAATTTCAGCGGAAATTTTATTTATTGTAATGCGATTAACAAATAACATCGAAATTTAATTGCAGATTCAATTACAGTGTATTCATGGAGGCTCTAAAACCGATTGATGAAAAATTAGCACTCAAAATCATCATGAATCACAGTTATATAAGTAAATAAATATACATCATGTAGATGTCAATTTTGAACAAAAAAACAACAAATCTTCAATCTTTACTCTTTCACTTGTGCAAAGGCTTAATGGAGAACAAAAATTATATGTACGGAAAATCTATTTGGAAAAATCCAGTGAAAGACTAGGACTTGTTCTTTGGTTTATTTATAAATAATAATTTAATTATTGGAGTTGGTTCCATAAATCAATTCCATAACTTCTTATTTTTTTTAATTTACCCTTTTTGCCCTTTGACATTAGATAATAAATCATATTATTTATATTAAACCAGAAAATATATAACAATATATTGCATGAGAAGTGACTAATATTTAACATGCTATCATTATATTATAATCTGCCACTAATGTTTATGTGGCGGGCGCATTGCAAAAACGTTGCCTTGAAAATCTGAAATTTAGAAAATAAAAATCAAAACCAGCAAGTGCGAAGAGGAGAATGAGAATTAATAGAAGAAAGGAGGACGGCAAGAGAAATATGATATAATGTATGTTATGTTCAATTTAACATTAAATCATCATGTGTGGTCATGAAACAAATAATATATGTATGTATTTATTTATTTATTTATTTATTTTATTGTAAACAAAAGAAAGAGAAATAATGCGATCAGCAATAGTACCTACCATATCTTTTAGGTCGATAGACCTTCTAATCCATGATATTGATCATGCTTGATAATTAACTCATCTCCTAATATATATATATATATATATAACTTTGAATATATATGAATTACAAAAATAATCATACACATATTACATAGATAATTCATGTTATAAAACTTTGTAACCTGATCACATGAAATTCTAAAATTGATTTTCTATCTAAAAAAATATTTTTTTCAGATGTAATAATGCATGAAAAATAAAAACAAGAGATGGAAAGGATACCCTTTCAAAATATCTCTTTGTTAAAGGCTTCCTCAGTTGATCCAATATGCACTAAATTTCTGAAACTATCTTAAGATGTTTAGAGAGTGTAAAAATGGTGGAAACTTGGTAATCCAATCAAGAAAGAAAATAAAGAAATAGATGGGGAGTAAAATTTCAAAAAAAAAAAAAAAAGAAAAGAAAAATAGATGGTGATTATGAAAAGAAAAGAAAAAAAATTACATTATTCCTATTATCTGCTGCTGATCACGTTGCTTAGAACAAGGAAAGGAAGAAAGCAAGTATGGAAGAAAGAAAAGGAACGAAAATTGGTGGTTAAGATTGAAAGAAAGTAAATCACTTATTGAGAGTAATCCAAAGTGATTAGCTTGAATTTTTGAGTGATTCTCTCCTTTAACTATGTGCTAGAAACAAAATTAATGTGGGTTG
>JAJIYU010009740.1:0-16790 GCA_030144865.1 Tinospora cordifolia | reverse complement strand
TTTTCTATGTACATATTCCCCTAATATGTAATATTAACATTTATTATGTTAACATACACCTTATTTACTCACATATTAGTCAATACGTGTATTTATACTTTATTTTTGTTTGTTTATTTTACTAAACCTTAATTTTTCATTTAATTATCAAATTAAGGTTTTATTTGTTTAATTTTCACTATATCTCTAATTTATTTTATTTTTTATATGTTATCCCACAATTTGCACTCAAAAGAATTTTGAAATTAATTTATTTAATTATTTGACAAAATTCTGGGGTATTACATAATTTAAATGGAACGCCCCATATGTGCTCATGGGAACTTTCCTTTTTAATTTCCTTGCTTGTTTATCACACAAATACACAAGAAATACTTTTCCATTCTCTTATCTCTTGGACATCAAGCATGGGTGTATAATATTAGATTTGAGAGGACACCATATAATAGTCAAAGATGCTAATCTTGGTTTCAAGAAACTATCTAAATAGGGTTGCTCATATGTGTGCACACACACATGTATATGGTTGGGCCAATTTTGGCTTAAGTGGGTGTGGGTGTACACAGTCAAGTGGGGGTGTATATGGAGTCATGTCTTATGGTTTCTAGACCATATAAATTGTCTATTAATGTGGGTGTATTGAATCATTTGCATGGAACATGGGATCATTTTACAAGGATTCATAATGGACACATCCCATAGAGCTTTGGGTAGGGTAAGGTGCACATGATCATGGTGTTCTACCCATGTAACTTGCACGTGTTAGGGTTGGCCATAACTTCATGGGTTCACAAAAATCAAATAAAAATTAATATCTCCTTATTTACATAAAATTATGATTTATATCTTATAGTTTTGGAATCACATGAACCTAATGCACATTTTAAGGTATGGTTTAAACCTAGATGATTTTCCTTTGAAAACTTTTCTTATTTAAGACCCATTGAGGTCACTAGGCAAATAAAAATCCAAATCTTCGTCAATTATTCTGATTTTTGGATACATCATTTATTTTGTTAGTTTGTGTCATTCTATTTCATTTCGGGTCATTTCGATCCCTCGAACTACCCTAAATGACAATTCTTTCTAATTTGGACCCTTTGAAGGGTATTTGGCAAATAAAACCTTAACCTTAACCAATTGTTCTAATTTTCAGATATATTGTCCCCTTAGTTGGTTCATGTCACCTTACTTCATTTCAAGTTATTTTAGGTCCCTAAGAGGTACTAAATAAGAGTTTTAGAACCTGCCAGATTTAGCCTTTAAATGAACCCAGTTTAATTTTGCACCAAAATTTCACTAAATAAATAATAAGTTTCATTTAAATAAGTATAGAAAATTTAGGGTATTACAACCTACCCTCCTTAGAAAAACTTTGTCCTCAAAATTTGTACATAACTAAGGATTTCTAGTGAATAGTTGTGGATACTTGGTCTTCATCTCACTTTCAAGTTCCCAAGTAGCTTCTTCCACCCTGTGATGTTTTCACAAGACTTTTACTAATGAAATTTCCTTCATTCATAGATTTTGTACTTTATGGTCAAGGATTCCGACCATTGTTTTCTCATAAGTAGCATCATCTTGAATATTCACTTCCTTCCAATGCATGTTGTGAAAGGGGTAGGTTAGTATGTAACAACCTGGGCCCACTACGTACTGATATTGTCCCCACCCTAGCCACCACTGACTAGGGTAGGGTTTTGTTCTTAGTAAGACTCGAACCTGAGTCTCCCAAAAATAGCCGGCACAATGAATCCTTGAATGCACATTTAACCTAGGAATTCCTGTGGAGTCAAACCAATGTGGGATATTACAATCCAACCCCCTTGGGAGCAATCTCGTCCTCGAGATTCACACCTCCAAAGCAGCTCTAATACCACCTTTGTAACACCCGATCCCCAAAGAGACATGTTTAAGCTTAACCACAGGGCGGGTTGGGTCTCATGTTAGATTTACAAGCACACAACTTGCATCTCAATTCCTTTATTCTAACACTTATTGAAATAGTTGTAAGTACACTTCCATTGAGTTTAAATTCAACAAGATAATACAAGTAAATAAAGGAAAACTTCAAACTCTTTATTTATTCAAAATAAAGTAATACATTATTAAATCCATATAGTATAATATCCTAAAAACTTTGTACTTGATTAAATGAAATTCAAGATTAATTCAATGAAATTGGGTGCAAAATCAAACCAGGTTCATTTAAGGGCTAAATTTGGCAGGTTTTTGAAAGTCTCATTTGGTGACCATTAGGGACCCAAAACAACTTGAAATGAAGTAAGGTAACATGAACAAACTAAGGGGACAACATATCAATAATTAGAACAATTGGTCAAGGTTAAGGTTTTCATTTGCCAAACGCCCTTCAGGGGGTCCAAATTAGAAAGAATTGTCATTTAGGGTACTTTAAAGGATCAAAATGAATCGAAACAAAATGAAATAAATGAACTAACAAAATGAATACATATCCAAAAATCAGAACAATTGGCCAAGATTTGGATTTTCATTTGCCTAGCGACCTCTATGGATCGTAAATGAGGAAAGTTTTTGAGGGAAAATCACATTGGGCCAAACCATACCTTAAAATGTGCATTAGGTTATGTGATTCCAAAAGTATAGGTTATAAATCATAATTCCATGTAAATAAGGAGATATTAATTTTTGTTTAATTTTTGTGAACCCATGAAGTTATGGCCACCCTTAACATGTGCACGTCACATGGGTGAAACACCATGATCATGTGCACCCTACCCTACCCTAAGTTCCATGGGATGTGTCCCTTATTTGAAACCATGAAGAAAAATCTCATGTGCCATGTAAATGATCAAGTATGCTCACACCTATAGAAACCATGAAGAATTATTCCATGTGCCAAAATAAATGATCATGCATATTAAGGTTACATATAAAATGTCTTCTCAATGTCTGTGTGGGCACACATGTGACAAACCCAAAATAGAAGTTTAATGAAAGTGGCTGATTTAAAGAGATATAGAAAGATTCCTTCACTTAGAAAGAAATTAAAAAAAGAAATTTGCCTCGTGCTCACGTGTGGAGCCAAAAAGGGAAAGAATCCAAGGGAAATAAGAAACTTTCCAAAGCTTTATTTTTGTGTGCCCATATTAGAAACTTTTTTGATTTTATAAATCACAAGACATTAGAATGTTTCCCTACTAATAGAGGATGTTCAAGAGAGATTAGAATGTATTCTAAACCTTTGATTGTGTTCACACAAATAAAATAAATAAATAAGGTTCAAAGATTTTGCTCACACTTAGATTGGAAACCTTAGTGGTCCCACTTGCCAACCATGAACACACTTACCTTTCTTACCCAAACCATCGCCTTATAAGTTTGGAAACATGCCCAAACGTGGTGAGCTGCCCTAGATGCCCGCCTTGTGCTCATGAACACCTATAAATACCCCCTCTTGCTCACATTCATCTCATCCCAAAGCAAAGAGTTGATTAAGGGAACCTTTCTTTACTTGTTCTTGCCTTTTTCTTGGAACCTCTTCTCACTCTCTTTTCTTACTTGTGTGAGAAGTTCTTCTTTTAGTGTTTTAGAGAGTTGTTGAAGTATTTTTGTAGGTGATCAGACGTTTTAAAGTTGGTGGATAAGGGGAACCTTTGCCAGATTCTACAAAGAAGCTCGAATTATGTTGGATGGGATTTCTAGAACTCTTTCTTTACTACTTCAAGTCTTTAGTATATTCATATTTGTTTTAAGTTTCAACATGTTTAGATTTTGGTTTGATCAAGTTTTATTGTCAATTTAACATGTTTTCATATTTTAATTCATACATGATAGCATAACATGCTTAGAAACCATGCTTAAGCTTATTTTTTTTTGAATTTTTAAGCATGCCATGTATGTTTCTATGTTGTCTTGATTATTTAAATTATGATATTGATTATTATGATCTTGTTTCATATTTATTTGAAATTAAATATAAGAAAGTCAATATAACAATCACATACCATCATAGTAGTATAAGTGATGCTATAGGTGTTCTTTACATATACTTAGTGTATATGAGTAACCTCACTAAGTGTGGATGTGTTTTTGAAATACTTGGCATGTTGACATGTGATCCTTATTTCCAATGGAATGTGACAAGATGACTTTTCATTCCATCCCTGAATAGGACTATTTTAATAAAGAACATCAAGGGATTAAAAAACCCCTTTTGGTCAAATATACAACACTAACAAGATGTTGTTTGAAATGTTTAATGCTTGTAAGTGATTAAAATTGGATGTACTGTTGATTTGAATTGGTAAATTAGTAGTTTGATGAGTGATCCACTGGGCTATGTGCTCACCCCTTCCTTTTATTTTTCAGGAATTTGAAATGCATGAACAAGCTTAGTAAGGAATTAGAAAGTTTATTTTTAGAAAGTTTCCATGTAGGTACATATTGCCCAAAATTTGAATACAGACTCCCACTAAATTTTTGTTTTAAATTTTAGAGTTATGTACTCCCCTTTTATTATTTGAATTTCAGGCATGTATCCCTTTATTTTATTCAATAAAAAAAGATTTAAACTTTTTTTTATCTCTCTTGTAATAGTCTTATTACATTAGAATTAAATTATTTGGGTTGTGTACTCATGAAGAAATAATAAGACGTGAGATAATAGAAAGTGATGCAACTTGTGTACTTGTAAATGTAACATTAGACCCAACCCGCCTTGTGATTGAGCGTGAACCTATTTCTTGGGGGTTGGGGTGTTACAAAGGTGGTATTAGAGCCTAGGCATTAGTTTCTAGGCCAAAGATTAAAAAGTTTCCTCTGATACCACAGGTGATATCAGAGCTCAGCTATTATGTCGGGCTAGTAATAAAAAAGTCAAGCCTAAACATGTTTTGGAGGGCTAGAATTAGAAAGCCAATCAGTGGCTATTTAACTAGAATTAGAAACTCAAATTAGGGTTTCACTTTGAATTGAATTGAATCTTGAATGCCCTACCCTCTATTTTTGAAATTGAAAAATGTTTTAGAAAGTGTTTACAAAAATGAAATATATGTTTTTAAAACAATTTTTTTGGATACAAAGAATGCAAGTTGAGCTGATAGCAGGTAAGCTTTGTCTCGAGTAAAATTAAACATTGAAAGGGAGGTAGGTTATCTCGCCCTAGAAAGCACGATTGTTAAGCAAACTTCAGTCTTGCCGCCCGATCTGGAGGTTGTCCCACCAGCTTGTACGAGTATTTTGAGTTGAAGAACAACTTTACTTTCTATAAAAAAAATATTAGAAGGGGAAATATTAGGGAAAGGAATCAAATAAAAGTTGAAAAAGATGTCAAAGGTGGTATCTTGGCTAAAAAAGTTTGTGAATCAACCAGACAGAACATTAGGTCCAGGGGAAAGACCTTAGGTAGAAATGTGGTAAAGCCATAGGTGGCACAGTGGATCAAAAGCACAAATCTTTAGAACATAGGCTAGAGTCTGAAACTTGTGTGAAAATAGAAAATTTTTTGATCAAGGCATTGGACTAGGAAGCTTCTATATCTTTTGGTTTCTATGTAGTATGGGATGCATAGGAATTCGGGGCTATGGAGGAAGCCTAAACTTGGAGAATGATGTGTGGTGAATGATCGATAATTCTAGCAGAACAAGTTTCTCTATGCTTGGTGGTATGGGACGTTGGAGTATAGTGGGCTTGAGAACCTTAGTTATCGAGCAATTCATGAAATTATTTGGGGGCGGCTCTATTTTGGTTAAAAACCTAAGTGAAAGGGATAGAGTGGTATGAGACACTTGAACTTGAAACCGTTGGTAGAAGCTTGGAACATTGTTGTGCTAGCATGATTGTAAGATATGCATGTTTTATTATTTATTTGCTTTGAGACCAAATCCTATACCCATGCATGAAAAGAACCTAGAAAAAAAAACTTTTAGGCCGCTGAATAGATCAAGAACCTAGAAACTGAAACAAGAGTCATGATAGTATGAATGTTTGTTGAAACAAACATTGACGTTGAAAAGATGAATCGGGAAGAGTTCAAGGAGGTCTTCCACGAAAAGATCTTTCCAACGACCACACTGTGCAAAAACTTCATCAGGTTGAATTAGAAGGACTTGACTATAGCTGAGTATGAGAGAAAGTTTACCGAATTGGATAAGTTTTCTTGAGAGCTGATACAAGAAGAAAGAATGAAAGCTAATTGGTTTGCTCAGGGTCTCAAGAGTGAGATTCAACTTAAAAAAGAGGTTGAGAGGAAAAAACAAGAGGCCTAGTAATGAAATAGATAACCCAGAGGCCTAGAAAAACAATAAGAGTTGTGGGAAGGCACCACAGACCCAAAAATAAGGGCAAAATAAAGATGAACTAAAAGAACAGGCGAAGAAGCAGGGACTGTGCTATGTGTGTAGGTACAAGGGTCATGTAGCAAGAAACTACCCGACTACACTCAAGCTCCTCAACCACATAACTTTCAAGGAAGAGGTTAGATTGATCGTTCTCAGGGTAGACAACAACAACAAAATGCCAACCAAGGGCAAAATCGGGATCATGGGTAGAACCAGGCTAGATTATTTACTGTTGAAGCTCAAGAAGATCAAGACCTACCCTAAAGACCCTAGTAAAAAAAAATATTAGGAGAACTTGATTAGCCCTTTATTTAAAATTGTTATATGCTAGCATTTATGAGTGTTAAGCTTTGATAAGGTTTTGTACCTATTCTTTTCAATAAATGAAATTTATTCCCTTAAGAATCCTTGATATTACATTTTGAAGGTTTAAAATAGAAAGTCTGGGAATAGAAAGTGTTAGTAATAACCTAAGGCTTGTCATGTGGGCAAGTCCACTAAGACAGAGGTGGGGTATGACCAAAAAAAAAACTTTTACCTTCAAATAGATTGAGAAATTTAGGCGGGGTATGACCTAAAATGAAAAACAAGCCTATCTCTATAACATGTCTTGCCCATTGGATCTTTTGCAATCTGATTGGGGGTGAACAAAGGCAAGACGAATTACTTACAAGCCTAATAGAGGCAATTGACTAAGATATGCATACTGAACTTAGGTCATATGCTGAGGATTCCCTAAGACTTAGGAAGAAAACATTGTATGGGAAACTGCGCATCATTTCACTAGAGTGGCTAATTTTTTCCAACTAGATCTAGATCAATTCAATAAGTCTGAAAGAGTTACTCAGACACTAGAGGTTATGTTGAGTTCTTGTGTCCTATACATTAAAGGAAATGGGAAAAAGTACGAACTTGACTCCTCTCACATCATCCACTAGGAGGATGTGAATATTCAAGATGATACTATTTATGAGAAAACAACAGTTAGAATCCTCGACCATCAAGTACACAGTCTAGAAACAAAGGATATCCTATTAGTGAAGGTACTGTGAAAACATCACGAGGTGGAATAAGCTACTAGGGAACTTGAAAGCGAAATGAAGACCAAGTATCTACATCTATTCACTAAAAAACCTTAGTTATATACAAATTTTGAGGACGAAATCTTTTTAGGGAAGGTTGGTTGTAATACCCTGAAAATTTTGTACTTAATTAAATGAAATTCAAGATCAATTCAGTGAAATTGGATGCAAAATGAAACCAAGCTCATTTGAGGGCTAAATTTGGCAGGTTTTCAAAAGTCTCATTTGGTGACCTTTAGGGACCCAAAACAACTTGAAATTAAGTAAGGTGACATGAATCAACTAAGGGAATAACATATCAAAAAATTAGAACAATTGGTCAAGGTTAAGATTTTCATTGTCAAACGCCCTTCAAGGGGGTCCAAATTAGAATTGTAATTTAGGATACTTCGAGGGATCAAAACCACTCAAAACAAAATGAAATGACATGAACTAACAAAATGAATGACATATCCGAAAATCAAAACAATTGGCCAAGATTTGGATTTTCATTTGCGTAGTGACCTTAGTTGGTTTTAAACAAGAGAAGTTTTTGAGGGAAAATCACCTTGGGCGAAACCATACCCTAAATTGTGCATTAGGTTTATGTGATTCCAAAACTATAGGTTATAAATCATAATTTTATGTAAATAAAGAGATATTAATTTTTATTTGATTTTTGTAAACCCATGAAGTCATGGCCACCCTTAACATGTGCAAGTCATATGGGTGAAACACCATGACAATGTGCACCCTACCTTACCCTAAGCTCCATGGGACGTGTCCATTATTTGAAACAATGAAGAACAATCTCATTTGCCATGTAAATGATCAAGTATGCCCACACCTATAGAAACCATGAAGAATGATTCCATGTGCCAAGATAAAATGATCATGTATACTAAGGTTACATATAAAATGTCTCAAAAGTGTGCATGTCGGCATACATGTGGCAAACCCAAGATAGAAGTTTAATGAAAGTGGCTGATTTAAAGAGATATAGAAAGATTCCTTCACCTAGAAAACAAAAATCAGAAAATAGAAACGTCCCTCATGCTCACGTGTGGAGCCAAAAAGGGAGAGAATCCAAGGGAAATAAGAAATATTCAAAGGTTTTTTTTTGTGTGCCCACGTTAGAAACTTATTTGATTTTATGAATCATAGCTTATTAGAATGTATTCCAAACCTTTAATTGTGTTTACACACATAAAAGAAACAAATAAGGTTCAAAGATTTTACTCACACTTGGATTGGAAACCTTAGTGGTCCCACTTGCCAACCATGAGCACACTTACCTTTCTCACCCAAAACATCCCCTTATAAGTTTGAAAACATGCCCAAACGTGGTAAGCGGCCCAAGATGCCCACTTGTGCTCATGAGCACCTATAAATACCCCCTTTTGCTCACATTCATCTCATCCCAAAGCAAAAAGTTGACACTTCCCTCTTTGCTTGTTCTTGTCTTCTTCTTGGCACCTCTTCTCACTCGCTTTTATTGCTTGTGTGAGAAGTTCTTATTTTAGTATTTTAGACAGTTGTTGAATTATTTTTGTTGGTGATTAGAAGTTGTAAAAGTGGTGGATAAGGAGAACCTCTTCCAGATTCTACAAAGAAACTTGAATTAAGTTGGATGAGATTTTCTAGAACTCAATCTTTACTACTTCAAGTCTTTAGTATATTCATGTTTGTTTTTAGTTTTCAACGTGTTTATATTTCAGTTGAAGCATGTTTGATCAAGTTTTATTTTCAATTTAACATGTTTTCATAGTTTAATTCATATATGATAGCATAACATGCTTAGGCTTATCTTTTTGAATTTTTTAGCATGCCATGTATGTTTCCATGTTCTCTTGATTATTTAAATTCTGATATTAATTATTATGATCTTGTTTCATATTTATTTGAAATTAAACATGACAAAGTGAAGATAACAACCATGTACCATCATATTAGTCTAATTGACGTTATGGGTGTTCTTTACATATACTTAGTGTATATAAGTAACATCACTAAGTGTGGATGTGCTTTTGAAATATTAAGAACGTGGACATGTGATCCTTATTTCCAATGGAATGAGACAAGATGAATTGTCATTCTATCCCAAAATAGGAGTATTTTAATGAAGAACATCAAGGGATTAAGAAAACCTTTTTGATCAAATATACAACACTAATAAGATATTGTTTGAAATGCTTAATGCTTGTAAGTGATTGAAATTGGATGTACTGTTGATTTGAATTAGTAAATTAGTAGTTTGATGAATGATCTACTGGGCTATGTGCTCACCCCTTCCTTTTATTTTTCAAGAATTTGAAATGCATGAACAAGCTTACTAAGGAATTAGAAAGTTTATTTTTAGAAAGTTTCCATGTAGATGCATATTGCCCAAATTTTGAATAAAGACTTCCGCTGAATTTTTGTTTTAAATTTTAGAGTTATGTACTCCCCTTTTATTATTTGAATTTTAAGCATATATCCCTTTATTTTATTCAATAAATAAAGATTGAAGTTTTTCTTTTATCTATCTTGTAATAGTCATATTAAATTAGAATTAAATTATTTGGGTTGTGTACTCATTGAAAAATAACAAAACTTGAGATAATAGAAAGTGATGCAAGTTGTGTACTTATAAATGTAATATTAGACCCAACTCGCCTTGTGGTCGAGCTTGAACCCCTCTCTTGGGGGTCTTGGGGGTTGCGGTGTTTCATATAATCAAAAGAAAGAGTACATAACTCTAAAATTTAAATGTCAAATTCAGCGAAAGTCTTTATTTAAACTTTGGGACATATGCCCTTACAATATGAACTTTTTAAAAGTAGACTTTCAAAAATTCGTAGTCTTCATGTAATTCAATTTCCTAAAAAATAGAAGGAATGGGTGAGCATATAGCCTAGTGGATCATTCATTAAACAACTAAGTTACTAATTCAAATCAAAAGTACATCCAATTTTAATCACTTACAAGCATTAAGTGTTTTAAATAATATCTTGTTAGTGTTGTATATTTGACAAAAGGGGTTTTTAATCCCTTGATGTTTTTCATTAAAATACTCCTACTATGGGATGGAATGACAGTTCATCTTGTCACATTCCATTGGAACTAAGGATCACACATCCTCATTCCAAGTATTTTAAAACACATCCACACTTAGTGATGTTATTCATATAAACTAAGTATATGTAAAAAACAACCATAGCATCACTTATACTACTATGGTAGTACGTGGTTCTTATATTCACTTTCTTATATTTAAATTCAAATAAATATGAAACATGATCATAATAATTAATATCAGAATTTAAATGACCAAGATAACACGGGAAACACAAATGACATGCTAGAAAACTCAAAAATAAGCCTAAGCATAGTTTCTAAGCATATTATGATATCGTTCATGAATTAAAAATATAAAAACATGCTAGTTGAAATTAAAACATGATCAAACATGCTTCAAACTGAAATTTAAATATGCTGAAATTTATAAACTAACATGAAAAAAATTGATAACATGAATGCACTAAAGGCTTGAAGTAGTAAAATAGGAATTCTAGAAATCACCTCCACCTTATGATGTTTTCTCTCTTAAAAATTTTAGCAAGGTTTCCCAATGTTCAAGCACTTCTAAATGCCAACAAAATCACTCAAAAAAGCTTACTATAAGACTGAAATTAGAACTTCTCCCACAAGAGAGAAAAGAGTAGTGAGAAGAGGTGCCAAGAAGAGTGTAAGAACAAACAAAGAGGGAAGTATCAACTCTTTGCTTCGGAATAAGATAAAAGTGATCAACTGGGGCTTTATATAGATGTTCATGAACAGTACAGGACGATTTGGGCATGTTCACACAAGGAAACCTTTCCATTTCTCCATGGGGACGTTTTGGAATGCATAGATTGAGTGTGCACACAATTTAGAATGTGGATTGATTCTGTTTCCAGTTCCTAGTGTGAACACAAGATATAAGCTTTATTTGATTTCCTATTTATGTGTGAACACAAAAGGGATTTAGCATACTTACTATTCTTTGATTGAAAGTTAATCTAGGTTTGATATTGTGAGCAAGGCAACTTTCCAATATGTTTTCGTAATTGATTCTTTTTCTTATGCACACCAAATCAACGAGATTCGACAATCTTCTATTTTGAATTAGAAACTTCTAATCTTGTTCTTAAGGTGTTTAGAAACATTTTTTAGCAACTTCTATTCTTGGATTAGCAATTTCTAATCTTGTTCCTTGGGTGTTTAGAAACATTTTTCAGCAGCTTCTATTCATAAATTAGAAACTTTTAACATGGATTATTTGGGATGTTTTTGGCATGTAATCACATCATAGTGCACATGGAATCATTCATTCATGGTTTCTTAATACTAAGTGGGATATCTCATATGGGTGGCATATCTAATCCTTTTCATGCACATGGGATCATTCTACATGAAGTTAAATAAAGTTGCTTTGGGTGAGGTGAGGGTACACATGATCATGGTGTTCCATCCATGTCACTTGCACATGCTTAGGGTAGCCATGACTTCATGGGTTTACAAAAATTAAAAAAAAATTAATATCTCCTTATTTACATGGAATTATGATTTATAACCTATAGTTTTGGAATCACATGAACCTAATGCAAATTTTAAGGTATAGTTTAGCCTAAGGTGATTTCCCTTCAAAAACTTTTCTTATTTAAGACCCACTGAGGTTACTAGGCAAATGAAAAATCTAAATCTTGGTCAATTGTTTTGATTTTTAGATATGTCATTCATTTTGTTAGTTCACGTCATTTTCATTTTGGGTTATTTCGATCCCCCAAAGTATCCTAAATGACAATTCTTTCTAATTTGGACCCCATGAAGGGCGTTTGGCAAATGAAAACACTAACCTCAACCAATCGTTTTAATTTTTGGATATGTTGTCCAATTAGTTGGTTCATGCCACCTGACTTCATTTAAAGTTGTTTTGGGTCCTTAAAGGTCACTAAATGAGAGTTTTGGAACCTGCTAAATTTAGCCATGAAATGAACCTGGTTTTATTTGGCACCCAAATTCCACTGAAGTAGTGATAAATATCATCTATTTGAGTACAGAGAAATTAGGGTATTACAACCTACCCTCCTTAGAAAAGTTTCATCCTCGAAATTTGTACATAACTAAGGAGTTCTAGTCAATAAGTGTGGATACTCAGACTTCGTCTCACTTTCAAGTTCCCCGGTAGCTTCTTTCACCGCATGATGTTTTCACAGTACTTTCACTAATGGGATATCCTTTGTTTGTAAACTCTGTACTTTATGGTCGAGGATTCTGACTATTGTTCCCTCATAAGTAACATCATCTTGAATATTCACTTCCTCCTAGTAGATGATGTGAGATGGGTCAGGTTCGGACTTTCTCAACATGGATACATGGAATACTTATGAGCTAAAGTCATTCGGTTCGGTAGGTCTTAAACTCAGAAACACATTCCTCAATTCTTCTAAGCATTTCAAAGGGTCTGACAAACCTCAGAGATAACTTCCCTTTGAATCTGAACCTTTTGATGCCCTTCTGAGGACTAATTCTCAAAAATACCGTGTCCTCAACTTGGAACTCTAGTAGTCTTCTCCGTTTGTTAACAAAGCTCTTCTGACGACTTTGTGTTATAGTTAGCCTCTTCTATATTAACATGACTTGGTTATTCATTTCTTCCACCAAATCTAGTCCCATTAATATGTAGGCTGGTCCTCGAGTTCAACCCAACAGGTAGGTTATTTGTAGCATCTTCCAAAAAGGGAGAGAATCTAATGGAAATAAGAAATATTCCAAAGCTTCATTTTTGTGTGCCCATATTAGAAACTTATTTGATTTTACGAATCACAACACATTAAAATGTTTCCCTACTAATAGAGGACATCCAAAAGAGATTAGAATGTATTCTAAACCTTTAATTGTGTTCACACACATAAAAAACAAAGAAGGTTCAAAGATTTTGCTCACACTTGGATTGGAAACCTTAGTGTTCCCACTTGCCAACCATGAGCACACTTGCCTTTCGCACCCAAATCATCCTCTTATGAGTTTGGAAACATGCCCAAACGTGATAAGCTGCCCTAGCTACCCTAGATGCTCCTATTGTGTTAATGAACACCTATAAATACCTCCTCTTGCTTGCATTCATCTCATCCCAAAGCAAATAGTTGACACTTCCCTCTTTGCTTATTCTTGCTTTCCTCTTGGCGCCTCTTCTCACTCTCTTTTCTTTCTTGTGTGAAAAGTTCTTATTTTAGTGTTTTAGAGAGTTGTTGAAGTATATTTGTTAGTGATTAGAAGTTCTAAAAGTGGTGGATAAGGAGAACATTTGCCAGATTCTACAAAGAAACTCGAATTAAGGTGGAAAGGATTTCTTAAACCTCTACTTTTCTATTTTAAATTTCTAGCATGTTCATGCTTGTTTAGATTCTAATTTTTAGCATGTTTTATTTTAGTTTCAGCATGTTTAATCATATTTTAATTTTAGTTCAATATGTTTTTATGTTTTAATCACTCATGAGAGCATGCCATGCTTAGAATTCATGTTTAGGATTTAATTCAATGTATCACTCATGCTATGTAAAGTTTACATGCTTTCTTCGTTGTTTAAAATTCTAATATTTACATTTTGAATTTCTTTTATGATTATGTGATTCTTAAATATAAGAAATTGAAGATAAGAACTATGTACTATCATAGTGACCCGTATAGGTGCTTTGGGTGTTCTTAACACATGCCTGGAGTGTGTGGCTATAGGGTGCAACTAAGAGATACTTGGTATGTGGCATCCAATGGAAAGTAACAAAGAAATGCCTTTCCACCCTAAAGAGGGGTATCTAAATTAAGAACATCAAGGGAGTAGAACCCCTTTCAGTCTTAACGTCAACTACAACCAAAAAGTTGCTTGAATCACTTAATGCATGAAAGTGTTTGAATTTGGATGTGCTACTGATTTGAAATAGTAACTTAGCTATTTAGTGAATGATCCACTAGGCTATGTGCTCACCCCTGCCTTTTATTTTATAGGAAATTGACTTAAATCATGAAGGCCATGGATATTAGGTTAATTCTAAGTTTTGAAAGTTCTATTTTAAGGGCATGTTGCCCAAATTTTGAATTTAAGACTTCCGCTGAAATTTATTTAAGTTTTGAGAATTATGTACTCAAGTTTTGATTTAAAAATTTCTTTATTTTATTTGAATAATTAAAGAGTTTGAAATATTCATTTATCTAATTATATAGCCTTATTGAATTGAACTTTAAAACATTGTGATGTACCCATAAACGTTTTCAATAAGTGTTTAAATAAAGGAATTGAGATGCAAGTTGCGTCCTTGTAAATGTAACATAGGACCAACCCGCCTTGTGGTTGAGCTTAAATCTATTTCTAGGGGTTGGGGAGTTACATGCTCCGATTCCCCTTGAAGTCTAAAATACAAGACCTCAACTTATCTTCTAAAATTTGGATAACTCTCTCAGACTTACTGATTAGAAATGTGGATCTGATTGGTAGGAGCTATGCTACTTTATTGAGACGATCCACAATTATCCATACGATGTTTTCTTCCCAAGTCTTAGGGTATTCTTAGCATCTAACCTATGGTTATTATGCTTATACCATTCACTTTCCCCCATTAGGCTTGTGAGCCATTCATCTTCCCTTTTGTTCATCCCTGATATGATGCAATAGGTCTGATGGAAAGACTTGCTATAGAGATAGACTAGTCTTTCATTTAGGGTCATACCTATCCTAAAGTTCTCAGTCTATTGAAAATTTTCTTTATTGTACCCCCACCTTCTACTCACTAGACTCTACCACATGGCAGGTCTTGGGTCATTACTTAAAGTGACTAAAACTTTCTTGAATGTTTAAAGTGAGGCAACAAGTGTTCTTAAGGAAATTGCTTTCATTAATTGGAAATCACAAGTACAAAACCTTATTCAAAGACAAAATAAATGCTAACAGATAAGGAGTCTTAAGAACTCTCTTCCACTAATTATATTCCAAAAATTAATTTTTTTGTCCTAACGTTGGATTACTAAGGTTTCTACATAGGATATTGATCTTCTTAGGCCTCCACAGTGAACATTCAGGCCTGGTTCTAACCACAACCCTGATTATGCCCTTGGTTGGCATTCTATTGTTCTTATCTGCCCTGAGAATGATCATTTTGACCTCCTCCCTGAGTATTCTATGGTTAAGGAGCCTGAGTGTAATTGGGCAATCCTTAGCAAGATGGCCCTTCTGTCTGCCCACATAGCACAGCCCTTGCCTCTTGGCTTGTTTTCTAAACTTGTTCTTGGTCTACCTCTATTCTGTGGAGCCTTACCAACTTATTCATTTTCTATGACCCGTGATCTTTTTCATTCTCAGGCCTCTTATTCTTTCTTCTCAACCTTTGCTCCATGTTGAGTTCATGCTCTACGATCAGAGAACTTTCTAAGACATCCCTATATGTCTTTAAGGCCAAGTCATAACCACATTGCGAATCTTGATCTTGAGACCCCGAGTAAACCTATTAGCCTTCATCTTCTCCTCCCAGATTAGTTCCAGAGAAAACTTGGGTGGCTCAATAAATTTCCTCTCATACTCAGTCAGGCTGAGATCTCTCTGATTGAGTCTTACAAAGTCTTCATGCAGCTTTCTTAGGATAGCCTTCGAGAAGAACTTTTCATAGAAGATCTCCTTAAACTCTTCCTAGTTTATGTTTTTAATGTCGGTGTTCGTTTCATCAAACGTTCGTACTATCATGACTCTAGATTTGGTTTCTAGGTTCTCAATTTGTTCAATGGCCTAAAGGTTTTTCTTCTAGGTTCTTTTCATGCATAGGTACAGGATTTGGTTTCAAAGTAAATAAACAGTAAAACATGCATATCAGGCAATCATACAATCAAATAGTTCACGCTAGCACCGCAAAGTTTCAAGCTTCCACCTAAGCTTTTAGGTTCAAGTGTCTCATACCACTCTACTCCTTCCACTTAGGCTTTCACCCAGAACAGAGCCGCACCCAAACAATTTTACATATTGCTCGATAACTTAGGTTTTCGAGCCCACTATACTCTACCATCCTATACTAGCAAACATAGAGAAACCCGTTCTGCAAGAGTTACCGACCATTCACCACACATAGTGTAACACCCCGACCCTCGCATGTTAACTTGGACTTAACCATTTGTAGACATAACCACTGTTGCATCCACTATTATAACAACTGTCGCAACAGTGGACTTAATCATGAGCCAGGTCCTATGTTACTTTACAAATGACACACACTTGACTTTCTACTCCCAATATCCTATGCCTTAAATGTAAATACTAAACAAGGCTACATTAAAGAGATAAAAGAAAATTCAAATCTTTATTTAATCATAAAGGAAAGTACACAACTTTGAATAAGGAAAATACTAC
>JAJIYU010009739.1:0-16708 GCA_030144865.1 Tinospora cordifolia | reverse complement strand
CCACGTGCCAATTCAACAATGCCAATTACTTCAGGATGAAGTGGGCTTGGAACTGATGGCTTTTGAAACTTGTGCAGAGGGTCGTGTAGAAACCGGCAATCGTTCAGCGTAGCGAATCGCGCCATATGTATCCAGGCAAACGACAGATTTGTGAAAAGAAAGCGTTACACTCGCCGCGTATCGACAAGATAAAGAAAATGAAACTGTCGTCATTTAGTTTTGGGCTAGGTTTCTTGTTTCTACGTGAAGGTGGCAACTGGTGCATACTGGAGCTGTCATTATCGGAAGTGGGGGAGATTTTAAGAGAAAAAATAATAAACGTCACGCAGCGATTGGCCGCATTTCTTGACGGTCGTAGAGCTGGCTCCCGCTTGTCGGTGCCGTGGGCCACTGCCGGAAGCAAGTGTGGCAATTAGGGTTTGAATAATTGCCACAGATTCTTTAAAAAAAAAAAATTATTTAGTTGAAATGTAATCAGAAAAAATAATAAACTTATCTTTCAGTAACGAAAATATTTTTGCTATATATTAATCTTTTGTACTAAAACTTTTCAGCAATAAAAATATTTTGTTGCTTGTGTGAGACTATGATATATTTGGATTTCAAACTTGCAATCCTAGTTCTTCAGATTATGAATTGCATTGCTCTGGGATTCCCCCAACTTAGTTTTAGTTCCAAGAGGTTCAATGGAAGCTCTAATGAGATGAGGCATGGGATGAATGCTCCCTGTAGACTGGGTTAGATTGGGCACACGAAGATGAAGTTGTTGATGTCCGAAAAGCAAATGGTTGGTAGGAGGAAACCTCCTTATCGGTTCGAAGAAGTAGAAGTAGAGCTCTGTGTCCACAGTGATTACACATTTCGTGTAATAATTATGTTATATTATTACTTTATTATATTTATTTTTATTACTTTTTTATAATAAACTATACTTTTAAAAATTCATAGATAAGTCTCATAACAACATTCAAAATAACTAATTTTTCTTTTTTAGAAAAACTAAAAAAAACTAAATATAAGTATTTTTTTTAAAGGGCCCATTATTTCCACCTAAGGGGTGCATGTAATCACTATTAGAACCATATAATGAGGTTTAATAAATTGATAATATTTTGAAAAAAAAAAGGAGGATGAGTGGTAGATATTTTTAAACAGATAAGGAAGAGAAAAAGAAATTATAAAAATAATGTGAACATGAGAGGCACATTATCCTACTACATATATATCCCAGGCAGGGTATATTTTTGTTAACTTCTATGATGCTACTAAAGAAGAGATATACATACAATATATATATATATATATATATATATATATATGAAATTAAAACTATATTGAAAGAATAATACATTTTAAAAAAAATTTCTGGATTTGAATCATGAAGGTAACCTTATAATTAAGAAAAAAAAGTCTACTTTGAATCATACCTTCATAAACAAAATGATTAAATATAAATATTTTATGAGTTAACATATTAAATGAGATATTCTATTTAAGGCTATGTTTGAGACTTGAAGTAGACTTTTTTTGAAAAAAATAAAAAATAAAAAAAAAATCAAATTGCAAAACCTGGTTTTGCTTTAATGCATATTTTTATTTATAAAAAATAACTATTTTTATTTTAAATTTACGCAAGTACTAAATATAAAAGATACTCTACAAAATTTTTAATTATCTATTCTAGAAAATAATTTTATATTATCTTTGGTATAAATGAAATTTTAAAGTTTCAAAATTACAATAAGAAGCATTGGTATTTGCGGTTAAATTAAAGGTAAGCTCGTAATCCAATCCAAAGAGTTCAAGTTGGAAAAAATTAAAACCTAACTCAATCTATCCTTAAACGCAACTTAATCTATCAAGTTTCGATTAAGTTTGGATTGAGTTAATTTAATTATATTGGTTCTTACTCAATATTATTTGCTACATTTCAATGCTCTTGTTAGAAAAAAACTATGAAATTATTAAAAAAATTTTATATTTATCTTTTTAATTATAGTTTATAGCCAACTCATGAAACATACACAATTAATAAAATTGTAAAATCGCCATGCTATTTTTATTATATTTCTTTTAAAATTGTTAGTATATTATTATAATATCTTATTTATTACAAAAAATATTATATAATATATTATAATATCTTATCAGATATTATAATATATTATATAATATCTATTTTATATCTTTTTCCTTTTATACATTTAGGAATTTGCCTATTTATATCAGTGTAATATCATTGTAAATCAATTCAATCAATATTATTTCATCTTTTCATCATGGTATCAGAGCGGGTTTGATCCTCTCTTGGTTTTTCAGTTTTCAGCCGGCTGGAATCACTGCAATCGTGGTCGATGTTATGTTGCTATCGTTCGCATCTGCAATTTCTCTAGTTCTATTCGCATTGCTCCTTTTTCATCGTCATTCTAGTTTGCTACTTCGGATCTGAATCGATGAAGATATTGTAGTAGATCTGACTCACGATCTACTCCCTGTTCTTCCCTTGCTGTTCGCAATCCAGATCTGCTGCTACTCCTTGTTGTTTTGAATGTTGTTCGCCTCTGTACTTGCTGTGTTTTTGCTGTTCATCTTACTGCTATTGCTCCTTTTCTGTTTTGCTCACTGCTGTTGCATTTTTTTCTTATAGTTTGTGTGTTGTTCACGCTTGTTATGCCACGGTATCTCCCGTGCCGTATCTTTTATGCCACAGTATCTCCCGTGCCGCATCCTTTCTTGTGCGCTAACTATTGCGCCTGCTTTTTGTTGACAAACTCAAGATGATTTTTTCTATCACCTTGAGTTTGAAGGGGGATGTTAGTATATAATTATAATATCTTATTTATTATATAATATATTATAATATCTTATAAGATATTATAATATATTATACAATATCTATTTTATATCTTTTTTCTTTTATACATTTAGGAATTTGCTTATTTATATCAGTGTAATATCATTGTAAATCAATTCAATCAATACTATTTCATCTTTTCATAAAAAATTAAACAAATCTAATATCAATAAAACTTAACAATATTTTTTCAAAGTTAAAATTTGTTTAGCACAAAATTCATAATTTTATTCATATAATTTTTTTAATCTCTAAAAATAATGGAACTCATTTATTTAAAAAATTTTAATTTCAAGAAAATAATCATACCAACTTAGATACTCACTTATAAGTTTATCATTTATATTTAATAAAAATATTTTTTAACTTGTTTTATTTGCTCCTAAAAACATTAATAATTAAAAAAAAAAGAAAGAAAAAAAAAGATTGAGTTAGATCAGATTGAATTCAATTATATTTAGATTGTTAAGTGTTGAAACTGGCAATCCAATCAAAATCTTTCATATTGAATATATGAAAACTCAACCCAATTTAAATAATTTGTTTAACTCAATTAAAAAAAAAATAAAATTTGGGTCCATGCATTTAGTTTGAGCTAACATTGGTTTTGGTTAACGAAGGATATTAACTCGCCTACTTCAAAATTCAAATTACCCTGCAAAATCTAGGGTTTTTGAGTTTATCATTTGACAAGGGCATATCCGCATATGCTATCTTCCTCCAAAGTAATGATAAGTCATCGAGGCATATACTTTTTAAATTTTATTTTTTCAAAAGATATTAGATTGTTTCAAGTTATATAAATCAAGACTTCTAAACATTTCATAAGTAAAATATATATAAAAAAAAGTGTTCATTCATTATCATTCTTAATAAAAATAGAGCTATTTCATTTAAACCCTACTTGACTACTTGTTCCATATTGTTACTTTATAAAGAGCATTTATAAATAAATAAATATATATATATGCAACTAAATAAACTATAAAATTAATTTATTAGTAGGAACTCTAGAAAAAGGTGCATCATCATCGTTCTCTATCGAAACAGCTTTCGCATCCTACTCTCTTCCCAAGTTTCTAGTTTGCTTGTTTGGGCGTCTTCTTTCACTTAAATTGACTTTGGGTACATGTTGTCCTACCTGATGTTGCCGATCAGTTATGAGAAATGTTAATCTAATCTGACGACATAATATGACATCTTTCTCTTGTCAGCTTTTTATATAAACCAACATAAATCATAAATCACACATTTTTTTAGAGACATATGCACTAGGTATATTCTATCAATGTGTTGCCTATACTTTGCTTAAAATTTTTGTAAATTTTTTAAACCATATTCTAATTTTTCATCATCATCTTCTTTTTTTTTTTTTTTTTTTTTAAGATGGAGTTATAAAGGAAAAAGATGAAGGAGAAGAAGAATAAAAGAAATAAGTAGAGAGAAGGAGGAAAAAGAAGAAGAGAATAAATATCTCGTGTACAAGTATTTAAAAAATTAAAAAAATATTAACCAAAGTACAAGTAACATATTAGTAGAGTATAAATCAACAAACTCTTAAAAATTGTACATTTTACTAAATGAAGCACAATAATGTTAACCCTATTATTTTCAGGGCACACTCCTCAAAGCCAACATGATTGACTCGGCGTTGCAAGACTAAACCAATCACATTTTTCGTGTGCTTCTATGGTAATGTGCATGGTGTTAATATTATCAAAACTTAATTTTTAACCATAAAAAATTAAATGATACATACTTACAATATTTAAAGAGTTTTCAAGATTTAATGCAAAGCCACACATCTAATCCACGTCTTACAATATTTCATCACTTATACATTTATAAGAGTTTTCAAGATCTTATAAAGAGTTTGAACTATTAGAACATCAATTTAGAAGAGCAGCATTTACTATAATTGGGCGTTTGCAAAAATGGGTAGCCCAATTCTTAACTTGATCCATTTTCAGTGAGTTAGACTAAGTTCGCTTTTATGTTTTAGGAAAAAGCACATATTTGTACAAAAAAAGTAGAAATATTTACAAAAATAACGTTACTTTGAATTATATACAAAAACAAGAAAATTAATATCATAAATACTGAAAAACACAGTTTAAAAACAAATTTTTTGAAAAACGAAACGGAAAAATAGTGCATATATAGTAGGATTAAAATAATGGTATACAATGTGTATAACTTCTTTATACATATTGTATATAGAATGCATATGCTGCAGGATCTCAAAATTATGGTACACAACATGTATAACTTTTATATATAGAATGTGATATGTTGCAATATCTCACAAACACTAGTATACAATGTGTTTAACTTTAGTATAATGTGTATATATAACATGATATTTGTTAAAAAATGATCTGTTAATATTATTTTTGAATAATATTAGTATAACATGTGTATATAAAAGGATAACAATGTTCAGAAACTGATTTATTAAGATAAAAATGAGATACAATGGTATACAAACTCTAAAAGTGATATACAATAATATAAAATGGGTATAGTGTATGCAATCTTTTAAAAAAAAATAGTTTAACGTTGGTATACAAAAACGTCTGGTACACAAAAGCTAAGATCCAAAGACTTTGGCCAGAAATTCTAGGTATATTGAACCTATAACGATGGTATAACATCGGTATACTGTGTTATACACAAATGGTTCTTCACTTTCTTCTTCAGATCTAAAGATGAAACCAGAAGAAGAATAACACCATCACCCCTAACAGCTTCTCCGGTATCACCACCGCCAGAGCAACCACCATTGACGTAACCCAGAAAACCCAAAAAGCGTAGAAAATTGATGTGGCTACCACTTTGTTTCATTCTGGTTTGCATCTTTGTTTCATTCTTTCGGCGGTGAATCTTCTTCAGATCTGAAGATGAAACAAAAAGAAGAACACCATCACCCCTAACAGCTTCTTCGATATCACCACCGGCGGAACACCCATGACCGTCGTAACCCAAAAAACCCAGAAAACGTAGAAAATCGACGTCGCTGCCACTTCGTTTCATTTTGGTTTGCATCTTCGTTTCATTCTTCCAACGGTGAATCTTCTTCAAATCTGAAGATGAAACAAGAAGAAGCAGAACACCACCGTTCCCCGCAGCTTCTCTGGTATCACCATCACTGGAGCAACCACCACCATCGTAACCTAGAAAACCCAAACAAAGTAGAAAATCGACGTCGTTGCCACTTCGTTTCATTCTAGTTTGCATCTTCTTTTCATTCTTTTGGCGGTGAATCACAATTCGATCTCGACCTAGGTTTTTCTCAGTCAATCTTTAATAGGCGTTTGAAGCTTCTTTCGCATTGATCTTCTGCCGAGGATTAGGGGTTCAGTTGGTAGTTCAAGATTCATCATCGATTCGTTTGCTGTTGTTGATTCTGGTGCACACTAGACTCCTGTTCTTCTTCTTGTTGCATGCTCTTTTCTCTAATGGTAGTTCTAATTCCAATGGAATTAAAGATCAGACATGGTGTCATTTGAGGTGTTTGAACCAAATTCGGTGAATCACCAGAACAAGATCTCACAGAGATTTTCCAACACTATTCGGAAGAACCCATATTCTTCTTTTCTTCGTTTCCTCGTTTACTTCTTCTCTTCCTTCTTCATCAACTTCTTCCTTTGCATAAGTGTAGGTGCTTCACCCCACACCCGCCCCAGAGTTCTTTAATGCTTGTTTGTGATGCAGCATGGGACCGTTCTTCTCCCAAAGTGGGTATTGGGTGGGTGTCGTTATATGCAAATGACATGGTCATATTGGCCAAAATTGGTTCAAGAACGGTGCTCTACCAGCAAAAGATGCAAAAATGACGAGAAGAAGATGGTTGCGCTCTGCTAGCAAAAAATTTGGAGGTCATTTTGATTGGTGGAATTAAGATCAGACATGGTGTCGTTCGAGGTGTTTAAGCCGCATCCAATGGTTTAAGTGAGCGCAGTCTACTTTTTTCACATTTCGTAGTAGCTCCTCTCCGGCTTAGAGGGATCTGCTTGAAACTAGGTGATCGGAGAAGAAGTTCGAAGCGAAGGAATATCCGTTTACTAGAAAATAGTCATAGAAAGATAGAAATTTTGGTTGTTGCTTTCGTTGAACTGAATGATGTGGGCGGTAGCAAGTAAGAACTTGCAAAGGCATAGCTTGAATACCCTCTCCACAGCTTACCTTCAGAACAAGTGATTTAAGTGAGCGAAATCTTTTTTTTCCCTCATTCATGACAAGTAATGAAGGGAAAACCATCTTTTACTTTATTATTTTGATTCAAATAATGTTTGTTTGTGTGGTTAGCTTATTTTTTTTACATGTCTTTTTATAATTTATGCATTTAAATTATTATATTGTTCATGACTGAGAAAGTAAGCTATGTAGTTGTGTATTGTACGATCGTCTACATCAAAAATCAAAAGTCATCCTTCTTGTTTTATTTTAAATGTTGTAATGTTATACCATTGGAATATTTAAATTGTTCTTTTATAGTTATTTGTTATAATCTTACAATTAATAAAAGATTAAATAGAGATTTTAACCACGTACCGGCACAGGGTCGAATTTACACCGTGAGCATTCGAACAGGGGTTGTGAGGTAATAAAAGGTTCGGAATTGATCATACCTCACTCTAATTGATCTGAATTCAGTATAGTAGATCTTTTCCTAGGGTTGGAATGCTGGGATTATCCTTTTGGTCTTTAATGACAACAGAAAATAGTAAATTGGTTGAATCATTTAATTCTTTGTAAGTGGTTGCTATGCATGCTTTACTTTGTCGAAATAATGAATTAAATATTTGGGATGATTCAATGGGCTTCATAACTCAACCTTTATTTTTAATATTATAGGAATCTAATTATTAAGGTTGCTTGGGCATTATTTTAATTTGTAGAAAATTTTATTTATTCTCATTATAGGGCGTATGGGCCCAAATTTATTTATTATATATTTCGTTGTAACCTTGAATTTTTCTATTTAATAATAAAAGATTTATTTTATTTCATGGCATCATAAATTCTTTTTGTACATAGATTAATATGCACATGTTACCTCATGAATATGGAAAATTAAATAGAATAAGAATAACGTAACACGGGCCCCCCTCCTGGGTGGCCCAAAAATATCAAAGTAAGATACTATCAGATAATGTAGGCCCGAGCTATGGGAGGCAGGGTGTTACATTCTGCTTCTCTAGCTACAAATTCTGTTATTGGACTCATCAAATAGTAGAATGTTACATATACAAGATTAGGACACATCAATTGTTATTCTGCATGTATACATAACTTACTACATAAAATAAATCTCACGGTGCATATAAAAATACAGAAAATTAGAATATACAAAATATAGAAACAAAAATCTTCTTTGCTCTTCTTCTCTTCTTTTCTTTCTCTTTCTCTTTTCTCTTCTTCTTCACTGCTGCTGCAATCTTCTGCTACTTAACTCTAATTCTTCATCCTAGCCATTTTCCTATATGGTATTAGAGCTACAAGAAGGACTCCTTTCAAGCCAAATGATTACCCCAGATGAAGCTCCAACTACTCGTGGATCATCCTCAACCATTACTATCAGTTATTCAATGCCCAAGCTACCATCTCTCAGACAACCCTTGACTATAAAACTAGACTGAAGTAACTATCTCCTGTGGAAGAATCAAATTCTCAATGTAGTCATCGCAAATGGACTAGAAGACTATCTTGATCACTTGAAACCAACACCTCCTCGATTTGTTGATGCTCATTAGTTGGATCCCAACCCTCAATATATCATTTGGCAATGTTATAACAGGTTACTGATGAGTTGGATCTATGGCTCACTGTTAGATTTAATGCTTACTCAGATTGTTGCATTCTCTACTTCATCTGAGATCTGGAATGTTTTGGCTCGAACATATGAAGCAGCATCACAATCTCGCCTGCTTGAACTACGAATGGAACTTTAGTCAATCTGGAAGGATGACATTTCAGCAGATGAATATCTCATTCATCTAAAACTTGTTATTGATCAACTCTTTTGGATTGGAGAGGTTGTTATTGTAAGGCATCAACTCATTTATTTCTATCAGGGCCTTGGCCCCGAATATAACTTTCTGGTCACATCCTTACAATTTAGATCCATGTTGCCAACAATTGAAGAGACTAACAGTCAGCTGCTAAACTATGATATGTGTTTGCAAAGGCAAAACTCTGTCGATAAACTTAATGTTCCTCAAATGCATTTCATTGCTGGTACTGGATTGAGGATGCCATCATTCACTCGCTTCCCTTCTCCCTCACAAGATGTGACTTCTCGCCCAACCAACCTGATCCCATCATATGGCATTTCTTCAAGCATCCTTGGGCATCCTCCAACTCCACATTCTCCTACAACTTGGCGATCACCTTAAGGCAAACCAAGATGCCAAATATGTGGAAAAAATTGGTCATTCTGTTCTCATCTACCACCACCGTATGAATCCAACTTATCAAGGCTAGTGTAATCTAGTCTCTCACTCTCAACCACGAGCTCCATCATCTTAGGCTACTCCTACTACTCTATTTTTTACTCTTGTTGTCTTTGCCTCTATTGTTGTTCCACGCTAGTATATGGATTCAGGTGCTTCATGTCATCTTACACCTGATTTCAACAGTCTGCAGCAGTCCGCTCCATTTATAAGATCTGATCAGATCATGGTGGGCAATGGAACTACCATTCCTATTGCAAACATCGGTACTATGTCATTTTCTGTTGCATCTCTTTCTCTTCTCCTTTGCAATGTCTTACATTCTCCCTCAATATCTAAATGTCTTATTAGTGTTTCCACGCTATGTTCCGATAATTATGCGTTTGTTGAATTTTATTCTGATCATTTTCTTGTAAAGGATCTATTAACGAGGCAAGCTCTTCTTCGGGGCTTTCTTGAACAAGGTCTATACAAACTTTCACTCATTCTTGCATCACGAGTTTCCTCCCTAATCATCTTCTCCTATTCCGTTTCATCTCAAGTTTGGCATCTATGTTTGGGCCACCCATCTATTTTTGTTATTAACAATGTTTTCCGGTCTTGTAGTTCATTTCTTCTTTCTAGTATGTCTCTTTGTCACTCATGTTATCTTGCCAAGAGTTGTAAGCTTTCATTTTCTATTTCAATGTCAAGCGCATTATGACCCTTTGAAGTTGTGCATACAAACATTTGGGGTCTAGCCCCTGTAACTTTCATTAATGGTGCTCGTTATTTTTTACTCTTTGTTGATGATTACTCACATTTTACATGGTGTTATTTACTTCGTACCAAGAATGAAGTTCTCAAATATTTTTTGCAATTTCAAAGAAATGGTATCTACTTAATTTAATTGTACCATTCAACAATTACAAAGTGATTGGGGAGGTGAATTTCAATCCCTTGCTCTTGTTCTTGCCTCACATGGAATCGTACATCGTATTTTATGTCCAACAATCCCCAACAAAATGGTCGAGTTGAACGTAAAAATTGGCATGTTGTTGAAATGGGACTTACTCTCACGGCTCACTGTTCAGCTCCTATTTCATTTTGGTCATATACGTTTCTCACTAGTGTGCACCTCATTAACCGTTTGCCCATGCCAGTTTTCTCTAATATCTCTCCTTATGAAAC
This sequence comes from Tinospora cordifolia, assembly GCA_030144865.1. Lineage (NCBI taxonomy): Eukaryota > Viridiplantae > Streptophyta > Magnoliopsida > Ranunculales > Menispermaceae > Tinospora > Tinospora cordifolia. The sequence continues at coordinate 6,229 of JAJIYU010009739.1, read as the reverse complement.
ACTATATGGCAAGCAACCATGTTATGATCACCTCCGAGTATTTGGCTGTGCCCGTTATCCATATCTTCGCCCATATGTCAAACATAAGCTGGAGCATCGATCTTCTCTTTGTATGTTTGTTGGATACAATACTTCTTATAAGGGTTATTTATGTTTGAATTCAGACTCAGGTCGCCTCTACATCTCAAGGCATGTTATCTTTCATGAATCAGTATTTTCATGTCATTTCTCCTCTCTAGTTCAGGCACCACTCCCCTCCATTCCACAACCTATTTTATCTATTGCTGCAACTTTTGATTTTCCTCCTTCGCAGCTTGTGTCATCTTCGATTTCACATCCTACAGTTTCTGATTTTGATCCAGATTCGCTTGCAATAACTTCCCTTTAGCCCTCTACTACTTCCATTCCTTCTCGTTCTGTTTTAGCTTTTTAACCTTGCAATGCAACTAACTTCTCATCTCCACCTATCCTTTTCTACAATTCCAGCTACGACCTTGAATACTCACCCAATGACCACTCGTGCCAAGGTTGGTAGCTTCAAGCCCAAAGCCTTCTATATAGTATTACATAAACCACGTACCATTAAGCAGGATCTTGCCTCTCAAGAATAGACTGTCACCATGCTAGATGAACTTAAAGCCATGCATACCAACTCGACATGGTCCCTTGTTCATCTTCTCGATGTGAAACCTTTTGTCGGCTACAAGTGGGTTTTTTGGCATAAATACAATTCTTACGGGTCTCTTCAATATCACAAGGCTAGACTTGTGGCCAAAGGTTTTAATCAGACATATGGCTTGGATTATTTTGAAACCTTCAGTCCTGTTGTCAAACCAACCACCATTCAGATCATTCTAACCCTTGCTTTGTTTTATGATTCCTCTAAAGCAGCTGGATGCTCAAAATGTTCTTCTTAATGGTGACCTTGTTGAAAATGTTTACATGTGCCAACCTCCGGGATTTGTCGTTTCAGCCAATCCTCCTCTTGTCTATAAACTTCACAAGGCTATCTATGGGTTGAAGCAACTCCTCGGGCATGGTACACCAAGTTAAGCTCTTTTCTCTTGGGCTATGGTTTTCACATGTCGTGAGCTGATCCATCTATGTTCATCTATACTCAACAATCATCCATACTGATTCTTCTTGTCTATGTGGATGACATAATTGTCATCGATTCAAGTTCTTCACTCATTATCGATCTTGTTGCCTCTTTGCATTATCTTTTTGCCCTCAAGGACCTTGGTGACTTGTCCTATTTGCCAAACATCTCTGTTACTCGCACAGATGATACTCTTCATCTCAATCGGTCGGGCTATGTGCTAGAACTTCTTCAACGAGCTAATATGGCTGATTGCAAGCCATGGTCCACTCCTATGGCATCTAATTCTCCTTTTTCCTTATATGCTGGTAAGCCATTATTTGATCCTTCTTCTTATCGCAGCATCGTCGGTGCTCTCCAATACTGTACCATTACCCGACCTGACATCAGCTTTGCTGTCAACAAAGTCTGTCAATTCATGCATGTCCCATCTCCTATCCATTAGTGTGCTATCAAAAGGATTCTTTGCTATCTTCAAGGCACACTCTCCTTTTTGGTCTTTTCCACTTAAGATCGACTGATCTTGCCCTCACATGCTACATATATGCTGATTGGGCTAGTTGCCCAGATGATCGGCGAAGCATGTGTGGCTATTGTTCTTTCCTTGGACCTAACCTTATATCTTGGTCTTCGGCAAAACAACAAGTAGTCTCTCGCTCTAGTGCTGAATCTAAATACAGAGGTCTTGCCAATGCTGCTACGGAATTGATTTGGATTGAATCTCTCTCGCGTGAACTTCACCATGCTCCATCTTCCCCTCCTGTCATTCTTTGTGACAACATCAGTGCCCTTCATCTTGATAGCAATCCTATCATGCACTCTCGCACCAAACATGTTGAACTTGACATTCACTTTGTTCGTGAATGTGTTGCTCATGGTTCATATCTGTCATGTTCCTTCCTCAGACAAAATTGTAGATGCTCTCACCAAATCATTATCATCATCTTCTTTTCTTCAGTTATGTAGCAAGCTCACTGTCAATTCCATGCCGCTTTGCTTGCGGGGGATATTGAAGAGAAATCAGAGACAACTATCAAGCTACCCAATACTCAAGCTCCAGCTGCACACTCTGTTACTACTATGCATGTTGTTGCTGCAAAATTTATATACTGCTACGCATGCTGTTGTTGCTGCACATTCTGCTTCTCTAGCTGCAAATTCTGTTATTGGACTCATCAAATAGTAGAATGCTACATATACAAGACTAGGACATATCAATTGCTATTCTATATGTGTACATAACTTACAGTATAAAACAACGCTCGCGGTGCACATGGAAATACAAAAAAATAGAACATACAAAATATAGAAACAAAAATCTTCTCTATTCTTCTTTTCTTTCTCTTTCTCTTCTCTCTTTTCTTTCACTGCTGCTGCAATCTTTGTTGCTTAACTCTTACTCTTCATCGTAGCCATTTTTTATACTAATCAACTTACCATTATAAAATAAAACAATCGCACATAAATTTGTGAGACTTTTTTATTTCATTTTGTTCAAGCTCATTTTTCTTTAATCCTATCATTCTTGTATCCAATCAAATTTTATCCTATTTTATGTTATAGAAATAATATTATCTTATGAACTCACAAATATCTGGCAATGAACAAGCAACAAAAAGTGTGAAGGTGACACACTTGGCAAGTGTCAAAAATGTGAATATCGGGATACTGCTTTTTTGATCACCAAACTCCGTCATTTTCACATTGAATTTAATGTTATTGGCACCTGATCATGCTTCTATTACAACTTCCCTTCCAACAATAATACCAATGATAGCAATAAATGGCCAACCACGTGCCAATTCAACAATGCCAATTACTTCAGGATGCAGTGGGCTTAGAACTGATGGCTTTTGCAACTTGTGCAGAGGGTCGTGTAGAAAACGGCAATCGTTCAGCGTAGCGAATCAGGCCATGTGTCCAGGCAAACGACAGATTTGTGAAAAGAAAGCGTTCACGCGCCGCGTATCGACAAGATGAATAAAATAAAACTGTCGTCATTTAGTTTTGGGCTAGGTTCCTTGTTTCTACGTGAAGGTGGCAACTGGTGCATGCTGGAGCTGTCATTATCGGAAGTGGGGTGGGGGAGATTTTAAGAGAAAAACGGCACGCAGCGATTAGCCCCATTTCTTGACCGTCGTGGACTGGCTCCCGCTGGTCGGTGCAGTCTGAAGCTCGTGTGGCAATTACGGTTCGAATAATTGCCACAGATTCTTAAAAATTTTGCTTAGCTGAAATGTAATCAGTAAAAATAATAATAATAATAATAATAAATAAACTGTTATTAATTGAACCTTGAAATTTTTTTAAAAAAATTGTAGCATTTTATTAAACAAATGAGTGTATAGCATTTTATGATCTAATAGTTCTAATTAAATGTTGTAATTATACAAAAAAAATCTTATTTTTTTAAACATTTTCTTATTATTGTTCATCCTATCTTATATTCTACTTAAGGTCATGTCAAGATCTGATTTTTTATTTTTTTTATTTTTTATTCCATTCTGTCCCACCTTGTGATGCTCTCATTATTAGAACATTATTGTTTTTTAATTTAATCATTTAATCACAAGTGAATTAAAGTTTAATTTCAATGATATAATTAGAGGCATTTTTTACATTAAAAAGTAAGACCTTTATAATTAAAGTTATGATTGACCTAACTTCTCGATTACAACAAAGATGACATTTCGATCACGTGGGACGGATATCAAAATCTTTTTTAATATATAATAAGTATTGATGATGATATTTTTGTCATCAATACATCGACCATGGTACTATTTTTTGGCATTACCCATGTAGAAAATTAATAATCTTTTTCCTTTTTCTACAAGGGCATGTGTAATAAAAATATTTTTTCTCTAAATAAATATAATATTAGTAGTTACTTATATTTACAATGGACTTCCAGTATTATTATATAAGTTACACCCTCATTTTAACAAACCTCAAAATGTAGAACTTACACCCTTATTTTAAATTAATACCAAAATACCTCAATATCATTAATTATGGAAGTGCACATTGGCCAATTTAATTTTTCACGGATAACAATCTATCTCTCATATATATATATATATATATTATGCATATTCGTTTCTTTGTCCTATGTATAGTACGACAATTATTGTATCCTGCTTGCCATTTTTATAACACGTGATCATAATATCAGTTCTAAATGAACGGAATGAAAGGTACAACTTTGAGGTGGAAGGATAAGCTTGATGGCTCCGTAACAGAGACGGCTAGGGGCAGGGTCCAGGAGACTCCAGCTCCGAGCCATCAATTTTTAAGGGCCCTAACTTTAAAAAAAAAAAAAATTGAAGAAATTACATAAAATATTAAAATATTAAAATGATTATTCTTGAAACTATGTGTTCTAAAGTGTTGTGTGTATTTAAACTTTCATGCAACACTCTTGATCCTTCTCAGTCAAATTCCAAGAGCTAGAAATGAAAGAGCTTTAAAGGTTTAGCATACCGAAATGTTGATAGAATTTTTTGTAATTATATTTATATATTATTTATATACATATTATATATCATTAGCATATACCAATAATTTTGTAAAATTATGTTTTACAATATGAATATATTAAATATAGATCATACAATATGAATATATTAAATATAGATCATAAAAAATATTACATTATTTATTTATTCATTTCGATAAGTTGATGGAGAGATTAGGATCTAATCTGTAAGATTTTTTTTTTTCTTGAGATTTTTAGAGATTAGGCTATGGCAGTTTCTAGATTTAAAGCAAAGGTCATGTGGTTTTAAAAATGATCGAACAAGTCTTTATTTCCAATTTTAGTCTTTTTTATTTTAATTCAAATGTCCATAAAAAAATTACTTTCAATTTTATCCTTTTTATATAAAACTAGTAACAAAATATTCAATTTATCATACCTTTTTATTTTACTTCTGATTTAAACGATTCAAGATGCCTTAGAAAAAAAATGACAAAAAAATCTTTCTAACTCATGTTAAAATGTTCAAATTAGAGCAAAAATAAGAAAGTTATGACTATTTAAAGTTATAATTAATTAATTATTTGATTTATTTATTAATTAATTAACCATACAATTATTATTAATAAACTAATCGGAAAGTTAATTTTATATAACTTCAAATGATCATAACTTTTTTATTTTAACTCTGATTTGAGCAATTAAAAATGTGTTGAATTTTTTTTCTTCTTATCAAGTATTTGGAATTGTTCAAATCAGAATTGAAATGAGAAAGTTTTAATTATATAATTATTTTAACTCTAATTTAATGAATTCAAAATGCATTAGAAAAAACGACAAAAAGATCTTTTTACCTCATTTTGAATCGCTCGAATCAAGGTAAAACTAAGAAAGTTATGACTATTTAAATATACAATTAATTGATTACTTGATTGATTACTTAATGAACCATATGGTTACTGTTAATTAACTGATCGGGTAGTTCATTTTTTTTTATTACTTCAAATGATCATAACTTTCCTATTTTTACTCTGATTTGAACAATTAAAAATGTGCCAAAAAAAACTGATCTTCTTCTCAAGTATTTTAAATCATTCAAATCAGAATTAAAATGAAAAAGTTTTGATCATTTAATTATTTTGCTGCTAATTTTGCATCAAGAAGGGTAAAATTATAAATAATTTTTTTATTTAGACATTTGAACTAGTTTTATACGAAGAAGACTAAAATTAGAAATAAAAATTTTAATCTAATGAAGTAACGTCACCGTGACTTGATCTCTAAATTTTCAGGACCTAATATCTGAACATTTCCCCCCTGTATCATCCATTATTGATTATCGGTTGAAAAACCATTGGTTCAAGGCCTCCACCGCTGGATGAACCATCAATTACTCATCAACGGTTCAGAACCATTGGTTCAAAGCGAGCTAACCAGTTTATCATTTGTATCAATCTATTGACCGATGATTATTTTTTTAAAATAATTCTTTGTATTTTTACTTTATTTATTATGTGACAAATTAATATTAATAAAAGACGTTTTAATTATTTTTTTAATTTTACGTTTAACTTTGAACTTTTTCAACCCCCATTTTCTTCATTTTCAATTTTTTTATTTTATATTTCTTAGCCGTTACCTATAAATTACAA
>JAJIYU010009738.1:0-16788 GCA_030144865.1 Tinospora cordifolia | reverse complement strand
TAATTAATTGAGTTTATGAATTTCAGTTATTTCTTATACTATTGCCTTATTAAATTCTTAATTTTAAGTTATGTACGGTTAAATACGATCAAGGCATGAAATGACTGAAATTTAAAGTCAAATGTGTGTCGCTTGTAAAGTAACACCGGCCCGACCTGCCAATTGATTAAGTCCACCGTCAAAATAATGGTGGTTGTCCAAAACTCAAGGAATATAGGGGTTGGGGTGTTACAAAATCATATTCTAATTCAAATGGGACGTCCCCTATGTGCTCATGGCAACTTTCCTTTTTGGTTTCCTTGCTTGCTCATCACACAAACACACAAGGAATACTTTCCCATTTTCTTATTTCTTGGACATCAAGCATGGATGTACGTACAATATCGAATTTCAAGGGACACTATATAATAGTCAAAGATGCTCATCTTGTGTAATTACCCAAAATTTTGTCAAATAATTAAAGATAAACAAGTTTAATGAAATTAAATGAAATACGTAAAGTGAATCAACTTTAAAGATTTTAAGAAACTTTTGGGTGCACATTATGGGTAAACGAATGAAGCCTTAATTTGATATTTAAATGAATATGTCAATTAAGAAGAATTAATTATGAAATTTAAAGAGTTGCTTTCATTTCTTAAGAAATAAAGAATAGAAATGAAGTATATATATATATGTATGTACGTATGTATGTGTGACGACCCCAACCTGGGCCCCCAGACCTCCCCTTGGGATTTTATTTCGCCTCCATGGAGATTTGATATTGGGACCTAGGGGATAAGTACCCAAATCATGCATCATCCACTACCATTGAGCCAACAATGCATGATTTGGGTACTTATCCCCTAGGTCCCAGGATCAAATCTTCATGGAGGCGAAATAAAATCCCAAGGGGAGGTCTGGGGGCCCAGGTTGGGGTCGTCACAGTATGTTTGGGTCAATGTGTGTGTGAATAATATGTATTTTAGTATAATGAGTATTAAATACTACATATTATAGGAATATGTATATAGAAAAATTTACATAATTGAATAAAAATGTAGTATGCTTATATTTATCTAAAATAAATATAACATTCATAAGTATCAATTTATAATTACATAAATAATGAAATGAATATATAAATAAAAATATATGAAAATGAAGAAATAAAAAATGTAGATTATTTAATTGTTGGCATTAAAAATGTTAAATAAATAGAAAAAAAATATAAAATAAATATAATATTGAAGAAATAGAAAGGGAAAAATATTAGAAAGTTAATAAAATAGAAGGATATGTGCAATAAACCATGTTTACATCAATTAGAAAGTGTCTAATTAGCAAATTTTGAATAATAGCAACCTTAAAAAGCAATTTTGGTAATAGAAACTGCATCTAACAGCCCACAATCAATCTGTTCGATCCAACGAACGAGATCAAAACCAAACCAGCGCTCAGGAGAACCGAATCATCAAGATCCAACGGCCCAAAATCAATCTGCCTGATCCAACAGTCAAGATCTGCCTCGTTGATCCCGAACAAAAATCAGAACACTACGCTCGAGGTTGATCGTGTGGCCAAGATCTCTGCTCGCGTTGTGATGATCATCTGGTGCTGCACTCGAGGAAGATCCAAGCATCCAGATCAAGGCCGTGTATGGAGATCGTAAATGTATCGCGATCGAGGAAGATCGGACAGTCCATGAGAGTTTCATTGATTGCAAACTAGATCTGCACACCGCGATTGAGGTTCATCTGATGGTCCAAATCTGAGGCGCTTTGTTCATCGCGAATCGTGTACTGCGCTCGAGGAAGATCTAATGGTCCAAATCTGATACGTTTTAGTTGATCACGAACGAGATCCACACATCGTGATCGAGGTTCATTCGATGGTCCACATTTGAGGCACTTTGTTGATCGCGAATCGTGTGTTGCGCTCAAGGAAGATCTGATACGTTTTAGTTGATCGCGAACCATGTTGTGCTTGAGGACAATCAGATGATGTATAGAGATTTCGTTAATCACAACCGTGATTTGAGTGTCGCGATCGAGGTTCATAAACGGTCTAGATTAATGTTCCGATTAATACCGAAAAAGTCATGAAAAAAATTCGAATAAAATTCGAAAAAAATTCCTAAAATCTGAACATTTTGTTTCTAAATTTTCCAAACACACTTGTTACTTTCCTATACTTGGGAGGCATGAAAATTTGAATATTTGGGAAGTTTCCAACAAGGAGAACACTACAAACTTACCATTCTATGCCATTTTAAACTCTATATAAAGGACCCCTAGTGCTATCATTGTTTTCACCCCAAATCAAGAGTATACTAGTCCCTCTTGACTCTCTTTGGCCTTCTTCTCGGCAACCCCCTCAGTTCTTGTGTAATCTTAAACTGTTCCTAAGTGTTCTTGAGTGTTCTTGAGAGTTCTTGAGTGTTTAGAAGCTTTGAAGTAACAAAACTCTGCCAAATTTTAGAAGTGTGCAGAAGAGATTTATTTAAGGTAGAAGTGATTTCTAACTTTTACTTCTTTATTTTAATTTGAATAAGTCTTGCATGTGTGATGATGTTTTGAAGTTGATTGATTGAATATATGTTTTAATATACATGCAATATTTATTTGATGTGCCATGAATATACATGTTATGCATGTTTAGAAATCGAGAATAATGATGCATGATATGCGTGAATTGTGCCATGAATAAATATTTAATGATTCATGTTATTTATATGTTATATTGATGGTTTGATCTGATATTGTGTGTTTTATCACTAAGAAAAGATTAAGTAATGATCCTAACCATGTACTGGCACAATGATGGATTACATAGTGTCATTGTGTGTGTTCCACCCCCGATCCGGCTTGTCGGCTTACATTTGATGATTTTGAACTAGGTTTCCAAGAGTGATCCCACTACATAGATATTGGGGTTTGAGTTTTCAAAAGTGATTTTCTCTCTCGACGATGTAAAATACAGAGATTAAACTCTTTTAGTCTTAATGTCAACCATAAACAAGAAATTTGTTTGAATCGCCTAATGTACAAAAGTTTTTGATACGCTTGGTTTGTTTGAATTGAAATAATGATTTAAATGTTAGAAAGATCCACTGGGCTATGTGCTCAGTTTGAATCGCCTAATGTACAAAAGTTTAAGGGCATGTTGCCCAAGTTTTGAATCTTTCGCTGTAATAATTTTTTTCAATATCAAATTATGTACTCAATTTTATTTAATTAATTGAGTTTATGAATTTCATTCATTTCTAGTATTATTGCCTTATTAAATTCTTAAATTTAAGTGATGTACTGTCAAATAAAGTTAAGGCATGAAATGAGTAAAATAGAAAGTCAAGTATGTGTCACTTGTAAAGTAACACCAGCTTGGCTCGCCTTGTGATAAAGTCAAAAATTGAAAGCCTCGGGGGTTGGGGTGTTACAAATGGTTAAGAGCATGTTGCACAAGTTTTGAATCTTTCGCTACAATAATTTTTCGTCAAGATCAAATTATGTACTCAATTTTATTTAATTAATTGAGTTTATGAATTTCATTCATTTCTAGTATTATTGCCTTATTAAATTCTTAAATTTAAGTGATGTACTGTCAAATAAAGTTAAGGCATGAAATGAGTAAAATAGAAAGTCAAGTATGTGTCACTTGTAAAGTAACACCAGCTTGGCTCGCCTTGTGATAAAGTCAAAAATTGAAAGCCTCGGGGGTTGGGGTGTTACAAATGGTTAAGAGCATGTTGCACAAGTTTTGAATCTTTCGCTACAATAATTTTTCGTCAAGATCAAATTATGTACTCAATTTTATTTAATTAATTGAGTTTATGAATTTCATTCATTTCCAGTATTATTTCCTTATTAAATTCTTAAATTTAAGTGATGTACTGTCAAATAAAGTTAAGGCATGAAATGAGTGAAATAGAAAGTCAAGTGTGTGTCACTTGTAAAGTAACACCGGCCCGGCCCGCCTTGTGGTAAAGTCAAAAATTGAAAGCCTCATGGGTTGGGGTGTTACAAAGGTGGTATCAGAGCTTAGTTAGTAGATGTACTGGACAAGAACTAGAAAGTTAATTAGTGGTTGTTTGACTAGAATTAGAAACCCAAACTAGGGCTTCACATTGAATTGAATTAAAATTTTAGTGCCCTACCTTGTATTTTTGAAAATTGAAAAATGTTTTAAAAAGTGTTTTCAAAAAGGAAAAATATATTTTTTTAAGGTTTTGTTTGGATATAAAAACTACAAGTTGAGCTGATAGTGGATAAGTCTTGTCCTGAGTAAAGCTATACATGGAAAGGGAGGTGGGTTATCCTGCCTCGGGGGTTGGGGTGTTACAAATGGTTAAGAGCATGTTGCACAAGTTTTGAATCTTTCGCTACAATAATTTTTCGTCAAGATCAAATTATGTACTCAATTTTATTTAATTAATTGAGTTTATGAATTTCATTCATTTCCAGTATTATTTCCTTATTAAATTCTTAAATTTAAGTGATGTACTGTCAAATAAAGTTAAGGCATGAAATGAGTGAAATAGAAAGTCAAGTGTGTGTCACTTGTAAAGTAACACCGGCCCGGCCCGCCTTGTGGTAAAGTCAAAAATTGAAAGCCTCATGGGTTGGGGTGTTACAAAGGTGGTATCAGAGCTTAGTTAGTAGATGTACTGGACAAGAACTAGAAAGTTAATTAGTGGTTGTTTGACTAGAATTAGAAACCCAAACTAGGGCTTCACATTGAATTGAATTAAAATTTTAGTGCCCTACCTTGTATTTTTGAAAATTGAAAAATGTTTTAAAAAGTGTTTTCAAAAAGGAAAAATATATTTTTTTAAGGTTTTGTTTGGATATAAAAACTACAAGTTGAGCTGATAGTGGATAAGTCTTGTCCTGAGTAAATCTATACATGGAAAGGGAGGTGGGTTATCCTGCCCTAGAAAGCACAGTTGTCAAGCAAACTTCGATCTTGCTGCCCGATCTAGAGGTTGTCCCACCAGCTTATATGAGTAGTCGAAGTTGAAGAACACTCTTTTTTTCTATAAAAGAAAACGAAAAGTGGAAAATTAGGGCAAGAAAGTAAATAGAAGTAAAAAAAGATGCCAAATATGGTATCTTGACTAGACCAAGGTTGTGAGTCAACTAGATTGAACCCTAGGTCTAGAGAAAGACCCTAGGTAGGAACGGAGTGTAGCCATGAGTGGCACAGTAGATCAAAAGCATAAATCTCTAGGGTATAGGCTAGAAATAAAAACTTGCGTGAAAACAAAAATTTTTTTATCAGGACACGAGACCGGGAAGCTTCTGTATCTTTCGGTTTCTATGTAGTATGGGATGCATAGGAATTCAAGGGTATGGAGGAAGCTTGGACTCAAAAAATTATGGGCCATGTGTGGTGAATGATTAGTAACTCTGGAAAAATGGGTTTTTTTATGCTCGTTGGTATGGGACAGTGGAGTATAGTGGGCTTGGGAACCTTAGTTATCAAGCAATTTGCGAAATTATTTGGGTGCGGCTCTGTTCTGGGTGAAAACCTAAGTGGAAGGGGTAAAGTGGTATGGGACACTTGAACCTGAAAGCTTAGGTGGAAGCTTGGAACCTTACTGTGCTAGCTTGATTGTATGATTGTGTGATATGCATGTTGTAATGTTTATTTGCTTTGAGACCAAATCCTGTACCCGTGCATGAAAAGAACCTAGAAGAAAAACCTTTAGGCCACGAAACAAATCGAGAACCTAGAAACTTGAATCTAGAGTCATGATAGTACGAATGAAACGAAAACTTGAGGAAACAAATACAAAAAATGTAGGAAAGATGACCATTTCTAAAGTCTGGAAAAACATTTATTATCCCGAGGATAAGAAAAGATGGGTGAGTACCCTAGATGAATGTCATATTTGAAACTTCTGTGATAGGATACTAAAGTGGTTTTGGCTTGTAGACAATGGAAGGAATCCAAGAAAACACAAATATACTTGATCAGAGTAACCAAGGGGCAGATGTGGCAGCAGCTTTCGTCCTATCACCAAAGATAATGGTTGAAATCATTTGACAGGTGGTCGAGCAGGTGATGAGGACTCTACAGCCACAACCTGAGGTTCAGAATGAACTAATAATGGGAATCAATAAACTAGTCATTCCTCTAAGACGAACTATGCCCAAAGGAACGACAGTTGAGATTAATTCAATAAAAAAGGATATCCACTTCAAACGATCTGTAAGCAATAAAAACAAGAAACCACAAAGTGATCAAAAGATGGGAAAGGAAAGCAAGAAACTGAAACAAACTCACCAAACTGAAAAAGAACAAAAGAAATAGGCTAGGAGACAAGGGTTGTGCTATGTATGCAGACAAAGGGGTCATTTTGCAAGAGATTGCCCAACTGCATTTGCTCAAGCTCTTCAGCCACAAGATAATCAGGGTTATGGTCAGAACCAAGCCAGAATGTTTGTTGTTGAAGCTCAGGAAGATCAAGACCCTCAGTAAAAACCCTCATAATCAAATGTTAGGACAAATGAACATGAGTAGTATTAGGGAGTCAATTAGTTTAAGATTGCTATATGTTTGCACTTATGAATTTTGAGTCAATTAGTTTAAGGCTTTGTACCAATTATCTCTATTAATGAAATTTATTTCCTTAAGAACTCCTAATGTACCAATTTAAATAAGTGTTAGCCTATTAAAGTACCAAAACCCTTGGGCATACCAACTCAGTCAAATCCAAAATATTTACTAGAAATACCTGACAAAATGACGCACAAGTGAATGAGTATAAATTTCGAGGACGAAATTCTTTTAAGGAAGGTAGGTTGTAATAACCCAAGATTTTGTTAAATAATTAAAGATAAACAAGTTTAATGAAATTAAATGAAATACGTAAAGTGAATCAACTTGGAAGATTTTAAGAAACTTTTGGATACAAATTATGGGTAGGCGAATGAAGCCTTAATTTGATATTTAAATGAAAATGTCAATTAAGAAGAATTAATTATGAAATTTAAAAAGTTGCTTTCATTTCTTAAGAAATAAAGAATAGAAATAAAGTATATATATGGGTCAATGTGTGTGTGAATAATATGTGTTTTAATATAATGAGTGTTAAATACTACATATTATAAGAATATGTATATAGAAAAATTTACATAATTGAATAAAAATGTAGTATGCTTATATTTATCTAAAATAAATATAACATTATATAAGTATCAAATTATAATTACATGAATAATGAAATGAATATATAAATAAAATTATATGAAAATGAAGAAATGAAAAATGTAGATTATTTAATTGTTGGCATTAAAAATATTAAATAAATAGAAAAAATATAAAATAAATACAATATTGAAGAAATAGAAAGGGAAAAATATTAGCAAGTTAATAAAATAGAAGGACATGTGCAATAAACCATGTTTACATCAATTAGAAAGTGTATAATTAGCAAATTTCGAATAATAGCAACCTTAGAAAGCAATTTGGTAATAGAAACTGCATCTAACGGCCCACAATCAATCTGTCTGATCCAACGAACGAGATCAAAACCAAACCAGCGCTCAGGAGAACCGAATCATCAAGATCCAACGGCCCAAAATCAATCCGCTTAATCCAATGGTCCAGATCTGCTTCGTTGATCCCGAACAAAAATCAAAACACTTCGCTCGAGGTTGATCGTGCAGCCAGGATCTTTGCTCGCGTTGTGATGATCATCTGGTGCTACGCTAGAGGAAGATCCAAGAGTCCAGATCAAAGCCATGTTCAGAGATCGCGAACGTACCGCGATCGAGGAAGATCGAACGGTTCAGGCGAGTTTCATTGATCGCTAATGAGATCCGCACACAAGATCGAGGTTCATCGGACAGTCCAGATCTGAGGCACTTTGTTGATCGGAATCGTGTGCTGTGCTTGAGGAAAATCTGATGGTCTAGATCTGATACGTTTTAGTTGATCGCGAGCCGTGCTGCGCTTGAGGACGATCAGATGATTTACAGAGATTTCATTAATCACACTTGTGATCTGAGTGTCGCGATCGAGGTTCATCAACGGTCCAGATTAATGCTCCAATTAAAATCGAGAAAATCATGAAAGAAATTCAAATAAAATTCGAAAAAAATTCTTAAAATCTGAAAATTTTGTTTCTAAATTTCCCAAACACAATTGCTATTTTTTTATACTTGGGAGGCACGAAAATTTGAATAATTGGCAAGTTTCCTACCAGGAGAACACCACAAACTTACCATTCTATGCCATTTTAAACTCTATATAAAGGACCCCTCGTGCTCTCATTGTTTTCATCCCAAATCAAGAGCATGCTAGTCCCTTTTGACTCTCTCTAGCCTTCTTCTTGGCAATCCCCTCAGTTCTTGTGTAATCTTGAACTGTTCCCGAGTGTTCTTGAGTGTTCTTGAGCGTTCTTGAGTGTTTAGAAGCTTTGATGTAATAGAACTCTACCGGATTTCAGAAGTGTGCAGAAGAGATTTATTTAAGGTGGAAGTGATTTCTAACTTTTACTTCTTTATTTTAATTTGAATAAGTTTTGCATGTGTGATGATGTTTTGAAGTTGATTGATTGAATATATGTTTTAATATACGTGCACTATTTATTTGATGTGCCATGAATATACATGTTATGCATGTTTAAAAATCGAGAATAATGATGCATGATATGCATAAATTGTCCCATGAATAAATATTTAATGATTCATGTTATGTATATGTTATATTGATGGTTTAATTCAATATTATGTGTTTTATCACCAAGAAAAGATTAAATAATGATCCTAATCACGTACCGGCATGATGATGGACTGCGTAGTGTCATCGTGTGTGTTCCACCCCCGATCTGGCTTGCGGGCCTACCTTTGATGAGTTTGAACTAGGTTTCCAAGAGTGATCCCACTACATAGATATTGGAGTTTGAGTTTTCAAAAGTGATTCTCTCTCCCGACTATGTGGAACGCAGAGATTAAACTCTTTCAGTCTTAATGTCAACTATAAATAAGAAATCTTTTTGAATCGCCTAATGTACAAAAGTTTTTGATATGCTTGGTTTTTTTGAATTGAAATAATGATTTAAATGTTAGAAAGATCCATTGTGCTATATGCTCACCCCTTCCTTCTATTTTTCTGGTAATTAAATTACATGAAGACCATGAATATTAGTTAGGTTCTTTTTTTTAAGTTTCTAATTTCTATGTAAGGGTACGTTGCCCATGTTTTGAATCTTCCGCTGTAATAATTTTTTTTCAAGATCAAATTATGTACTCAATTTTATTTAATTAATTGAGTTTATGAATTTCATTCATTTCTAGTATTATTGCTTTAATAAATTCTTAAATTTAAGTGATGTACTGTCAAATAAAGTTAAGGCATGAAATGAGTGAAATAGAAAGTCAAGTGTGTGTCACTTGTAAAGTAACACCGACCCGGCCCGCCTTGTCGTAAAGTCAAAAATTGAAAGCCTCGGGGGTTGGGGCGTTACATCTTGGTTCCAAGAAACTATCTAAATAGGGTTGCTCACATGTGTGCACACACACACATGTACATGGTTGGGCCGATTTTGGCTTAAGTGGGTGTGGGTGTACACAATCAAGTGGGGGCGTGTATGGAATCATGTCTCATGGTTTCTAGAGCATATAAAGCGTTTACTAATGTGGGTGTACTGAATTATTTGCATAGAACATGGTATCATCTTACAAGGATTCAAATAATGGACATGTCTCATGGAGCTTTGGGTAGGGTAGGGTGCACATGATCATGGTGTTCCACCTATGTGACTTGCACATGTTAGGGTTGGCCATGACTTTATGGGTTCACAAAAATCAAATAAAAATTAATATCTCCTTATTTGCATGGAATTATGATTTATATCCTATAATTTTGGAATCACATGAACCTAATGCACATTTTAAGGTATGGTTTGGTTCTAGATGATTTTCCTTCAAAAATCTTCCTTATTTATGACCAACTAAGGTCACTAGGCAAATGAAAATTCAAATCTTGGCCAATTTTTCTGAGTTTTGGATATTTCATTCATTTTGTTTTGTTTCAGGTCATTTCAATCCCCCGAAGTACCCTAAATGATAATTCTTTCTAATTTGGGTCCCTTGAAGGACGTTTGGCAAATGAAAACCTTAACCTCAACCAATTATTCTAATTTTCAGATATGTTGTCCAATTAGTTGGTTCATGTCACCTTACTTAATTTCAAGTTGTTTTGGGTTCCTAAAGGTCACAAAATGAGACTTTTGGAAACCTGCCAAATTTAGCCACGAAATGAACCTTATTTCATTTTGCACCTAATTTCACTGAATTGATCTTGAATTTCATTTAATTAAATATAGAGTTTTCAAGGTATTAGACCAATTCATTTAGAGACTTTCCTTAGTCATTTTAGAAGCTTTCTAATGTGTTTTCATGCTAACTGCATGCACTACCGCGCTAGTAAACTGGGTTTCCAATTTTAGTTTTTTTGGGCATTGGTTATTTTTTGCTTTGGTTTGTCGAGTCTTTTTTCATACATCAAACTATATGTCATTTCTGTTACAATTTCATGGATTTTTCAAGGATTATTTTATTCAAATGATTTTATTTATCAAATTTTTGTACAATTTTCAAGACATTACAGGGCATGAGATGACATCGAGGATAAGGAACAGGGGGAAATGTTGATGGAGTTGCAAAAACTTCACCCATCTCAATTTGATGGCATGTTTGACTACATGAAGGTGGACCACTAGTTCCAAAAGCTGGATGAACATCTTGACGTGTTAGGGGCAACGAGTCCCCATAGAGTTGTGCTAGCTACCAATTAGTTTAAGTGTCTAGCTAGAAAATGGTGTAGGATGTCGAAGGCAAATCCATACACCAATGTCAGACAAATGAACTGGGAAGAGTTTAAGGAATTATTTTATGAGAAATTCTTCCTCAAGGCCACACTAAGGCGAATGTAGTCGCAATTCATCAGATTAACCTAGCGAGACATGACTGTGGCCTAGTATGAGACCAAGTTCACTGAATTGGCCAAGTCTTCACTTGAACTAATTAAGGAAGAAAAGATGAAGCAAAACTTATTTGCAAAAGGTCTAAAGGTTGAGATCCGAAATGGAGTAATACTAATGGGCCTAAAGACATATAGAGATGTGGTCGAGAAGGCACTCCTAGTGGAAGGAGAACTCAAATTTGAGAAGTTGAAGAGTAGAAACAAGAAGCTGGGTGATAGTAAAGATTACCAAGGAAACCAAAAGAAGAAGAATACCAGTTAGAATGGTGGCAACAAAGCACCTCAGGCTTAGAATTGACCCAAACGTGCTATAGAAGAATAGTTGGAATAGGCCAAATGTCAAAAACTGTGCTTCCATTGTAACCAGTCAGCACATTTAGTGAAGTTTTGTCCTATCAAAGTCCAAACTTTATAGTAGCAACAACCACAAAACAATCAAGGAGGAGGACAGAATGGTCGCCCTTAGGGCAGACAACAACAATAAAATTCTAACCAAGGATAGAACCAAGGTCGTGGATAGAACTAGGCCAAAGTGGTCACCGTTGCTGATGTTCAAAAGGATCGAGTCCCTGTTGTGGAAGGTACACTCCTGTTATTTAATGTTGCTTTGAAGCTTTTGTTTGATTCGGGTGCTACAAAATTGTTTGTTGTCGAAAACCTAGTGGATAGGTTGCAACTAGTAACGTAAACCTTACCTATAACTTTGAATGTATTCACACCCATAAGAACTATAGTTACCTAAAAAAGAATGCGTAGTTGTGACCTTAGGTTTGGGGATTAACTAATCTCAGTTGACCTTTGTGTACCCCCATTTTATGGATATGACGTAATCCTAGGAATGGAATGGTTAACCCAATATTAGACTCAAATAGATTGTATTAAGAAGAGAGTAGTCATAACATTGCCCTCAGGAGAAATCGATAGAATTAATGGTGATATGCAGAGATTACCTAGAAATCCGATGATAGGAATGTTGAATTGCTTAAGGTTGAAAGACGAATTCACGAAGTTCTTAGAGGAAGACTCAAAAGAATAAAGAGAAATCCATAGCTTAGAAGTAGTCAAGATTACGAAGATGTACTCCCAGATGATTTACCAAGACTACCACCGGCTAGAGAAATAGAGTTCAAGATTGAACTTAACCATGGAACTAACCCCAGAGCCATAACTCCTTATGGAATAGCCCCATTGGAGCTGATTGAGTTACTCAAATAGTTGAGCTTTAAAAGAAAGGATTCATAAGGCCAAGTGAATCGCTATGGGGACCTTCTTTGTTCGTGAAGAAGAAAGATGGATCCATGAGACGATGTGTTGACTATTAGAAGCTAAACCTGGTGACTATAAAGAACAAGTATCCCTTCTCGAGGATAGATGACCTATTCGATCAATTGAGAGAAACCATTCATTTATCCAAGATTGATCTTAGGTCAAGATACCATTAGTTGAAAATTAGAGTGTCGGATATACAAAAAAAAAAATTTAGTACCTGATATGGACATTTTGAGTTTACAGTAATACCCTTTGGTTTGACCAAAACACCAACAGCATTCATAGATCTAATGAACTGATTGTTTAGGCAATACTTTGACTAGTTTGTGGCGATATTTGTGGATGGCATCCTAATTTACTCTAAGTCAGAAGCTAAACACTTGGAGCACTTGAGGATTATGTTAGAGACCTTTAGAAGAAATTAATTGTATGCTAATTCAACAAGTATGAATTTTAGATGAAGATGGTCAAGTTCCTTGGCCATGTAGCATCAGCGGAAGGCATCTCTATAGATCTTAAAAAGGTGGAAGCTGTTATGGATTGGAAACAACTCAAAATAGCTATAGAGATTAGAAGTTTCTTAGGCCTAGCTGGATACTACTGAAGATTCATCTAAGACTTTTTCAAGTTAGCTAAACCCATGACCAAGTTGACCAGAAAAGGAATCAAACTCGGTTGGGATAAGAAGTATGAACAATCATTCCAAGAACTAAAGAGGAGATTGACTTCAGCCCCCATCTTAGTTATTCTTACCCATAGCGTTGAATATGTTCTATATATGGACGTTTCGTAGAATCGTTTGGGTTGCAATATTGATGCAAGAAGGAAAATTTATTATGTATGCCTTGCAACAACTGAAGAAGATTAATGAGTAGAATTACCCAAGACACGATTTGGATTTAGCAGCCATTGTATTTTCCCTCAAGATTAGGAGACATTACCTTTGTGTTGAAAGGTTTGGTCTGCATTCTAATCACAAGAGTTTGAAGTACATTTATACCCAAAAGAATTAAACCTCAAGCAGAGGAGATGGATGGAATTCCTTAAGGATTACGATTTCTAACTACACTACCACTAAGGAAGGCAAATGAAGTAGCTAATGCTTGAAGTAGGAAGTTCAATGAACAAGAGGAGGAAAAAGGGTTAGATGTACTAGTTAAATGAATATTTCAATTTGAGCATAAATCTGGATTAGAAACACACTTATCTATACAACATGACTCACCAACCCAATCTTTCAAACCAAATTAGAAATGAGCAAAGTGTGACACCCTGAATTTTTTGTACTCAATTAAATAAAATTATCATCAATTCTGTGAAAATTGGGTGCAAAATGAAATCAAATTCATTTCAGAAATAAATTTAACAGGTTCCAAAACACTCATTTAGTAACCCTTAGGGACCCAAAACAATTTAAAATGAAGTAAGGTGGCATGAACCAACTAATGAGACAACATATCCAAAAATTAGAACAATTGATCAAGGATAGAGTCTTCATTGGCCAAACACCCTTCAGGGAGTCCAAATTAGAAAAGAATTGGCACTTAGGGTACTTTGGGGGATCAAAATACCCGAAATGAAACAGGATGACATGAACTAACAAAATGAATGACATATCCAAAAATCACAATAATTGGCCAAGATTTGGATTTTTATTTGCCTAGTGACCTTAGCGGGTCTTAAATAAGGAAAGTTTTTGAGGGAAAATCACCTTGGACCAAACCACACCTTAAAATTTGCATTAGGTTCATTAATTTCAAAACTATAGGTTATAAATCATAATTTCTTGTGAATAAAGAGATATTAATTTTTATTTAATTTTTGTGAACCCAAAAAGTCATGGCCACCCCAAACATGTGCAAGTCACATGGGTGGAACACCATAATCATGTACACCCTAACCTACCCAAAGCTCCATGGGACGTGTCCATCATTTGAATTCATAAAAAGTGATCCTATATGTCGTACAACTGATCATGTATGCCCAAACCTACCCAAGTAATGAGACGTCCTATAGGAATTGGAAAATCCAAGAAGGGTGATTTCATACATCAAGACAAGTAATCATGTGCACCATGCCCTATTCATGCAAAATTAATCCATAGGTGTGTGTTTGTGCCTACATGTGAACCAATTAAATTAGAAGGGTTTAAAATCTGAATGAGATACCATAAAACCCTAGTCGTCCCACACTCACAAGAAAAAATCATAAATGGAAACTTTCCTCGCCCATTTTGGCGCCTAAATTAAGTGATTCTCACATATCAGACACCACTCTTGGGTTTAAGCAAAATTAGAGAGTTTCCTTAAGCTTAGATATGAATATTAGACTATGTTATGGTGTTCCCTCAAGACTGATAGCATACTCCCCATGCTTGATGTCGAAGAATGAAGAAATAGAAAGCATTCCATGTGTATCTTGTGTGATGAGCAAGCAAGAGACTAAATAAGAAAGTTTAATGAGCATGAGCTGATCTAAAAGACAACATCCCAGCTAAGATTAGTATGTTTCTAAATTTGAAAATGTTCTCTAATATTAATTAAGAAGTAGACAAGAGAATTGAATCATGGCTCATAGGGATTCAGTAAGCCTTGGTGGTCCATGAGCTCACATGCCTTTTTTAATCCAAACTGTCCCATGAGTGTTTGGAAAGTAGCCCAACTTTGTGAGCTGCCCAAGCTGCCCTAGACGTCCCCTAAGTACTCCTGAAAAACTATATAAACCCCCCTCTTGCACACATTTATCTCATCCCAAAGTAAAGAGTTGACACTTCCCTCTTTGCTTGTTCTTACCCTTTTCTTGGTATCTCTTCTTACGTCTCTTTTCTTTTGTGGTCATAAGTGAGAAGCTTCAATTTCAGTCTTATAATAAGTTGATTTGAGTGATATTGTTGGTGCTTGGAAGTGCTAAGACATTGGGGAACCTTTGCTGAATTCGGGAAAACAACTATTAAGGTGGAGGGGATTTCTTGAACTTCTATTTTGTTTTTTCAAATTTCTAGCATATTCATGCTTGTTTAAATTCTGATTTTCAGCATGTTTTATTTAGTTTCAGCACATTTAATCATGTTTTAATTTCATTTTAACAAGTTTTTATGTTTTAATCACTCATGACAACATGTCATGCTTAAAATCCTTGTTTATGATTTAATTTAATGTTTGAAGCATGCTATATGATGTTTTCATGCTTTCTTGGTTAATTAAAATTCTAAAATTTATATTTGGAATTTCTTTTATGATTATGTAATCTTAAACATAAGAAAGTGAAGATAGGAACCACATATTGTCATAGCGACCCTATGGGTGCTATGGGTGTTCTTAACACATGCTTGGAGTGTGTGGTTGCAGGGTGCAACTAAGGGGTACTTGGTATGTGGAATCCGATGGAAAGTGACAAAGAAACATTTGTTCAACATAAAGAAGGATATCTAAATTAAGAACATCAAGTGAGTAGAACCCCTTTTAGTCATAATGTCAACTTGAACCAAATTGATGTACAAATCACTTAACATTTGAAAGTGTGTGAAATTGGATGTGTTATTGATTTAAAATAGTAACTTAGTTATTTAATGAATGATCCATTGGGCTATATGTTCAGCCCATTCCTTTTATTTTTCAGGAAATTAATTGAATCATGAAGATTATGAATAGTACATTCTTTTTAAGTATTGGGAATTCCATTGTAAGGGTATGCTGCCCAAGTTTTAATTTTTACACTTTTGATGAATTTTTATTTTTAAATTTTGAGTTATGTACTCTTGATTATGAATTCAATAATGTACTTCATTATTTTCTTTAATAAATAAAGAGGTAGAAATATTATTTTTTCTACTTAAAATGGCTTATTGAATTTAAATTGATCAAATTTGGTGGGGCATTTATGAAAGGTTCAATAAGAGTTAGAATAAAGGAATTGAAATGTAACATAGGACTGGCCCGCCCTATGGACAAGTCCGCTAAGAATAAAGTGGCTAAATCCAATTGAGTTTCGTGGGGGCTGGGTGTTGCGGAGGTGGTATCAGAGTCGAGGCTTTAGGTGCCTTGGGATAGAATTCGAAACTCAATTAGTGGTTGTTTGACTAGAATTAGAAACTCAAATTAGGGTTTCACTTCGAATTGATTTGAGTCTTGAGTGACTTGGGCTAGAATTAAAAAAGTTAATTAGTAGCTATTTCACTAGAATTAAAAACTCAAATTAGGGTTTCACTTTGAATTGAATTGAATCTTGAATTCCTTGGGCTAGAATTAGTCAATCACTGGCTATTTGACTAAAATTAGAAACTCAAATTAGGGTTTCACTTTGAATTGAATTGAGTTAAATCTTGAATGCCCTACCTTCTATTTTTGAAATTGAAAAACGTTTTAGAAAGTGTTTTCAAAAAAGAAATATATGTTTTTAAAATGTTTTGTTTGGATATAAAGACTACAAGTTGAGTTGATTGTAATACCTCATAATTTAGAATGAATAAACAAGAATTTTTGTCAATTAATTTATCCAATAGTATATGTATAAAGAATTATGGACCATTATTGAATTAATGATCCA
>JAJIYU010009737.1:0-16721 GCA_030144865.1 Tinospora cordifolia | reverse complement strand
GAGAGAAAGGATTTAAAAAATATTCAGAGCTAATTTCTTGTCTTCTTGTGGCTGAACAAAATAATGAGCTATTAATGAAAAATCATGAAGCTCGTCCAACTGGTTCTACTCTATTCCCTAAAGCGAATGCAATAACATCAAATAGTATTAGACATGGAAGAAGTTATGGTCGTGGCTGTGGTCGTGGTCGTGGTCGTAGACACGATCGAGGTCAACATACATATCGTGGTGGTCATGAAAACTCTTCTCATCATAAAAATAATATCAGCCACCAGAAGTGGAAAAATAATGAGAATAAAGAAAAAAAAGGAAAAAAAGTTTCAAAAAATTCTGAGAATGTATGCTATAGATGTGGTATGAAAGGACATTGGTCACGTACCTGTCGTACGTCAAAACATCATGTTGATCTTTATCAAGCATCATTAAAAGAAAAGGGAAAAAATGTGGAGACAAATTTTATTTCCCAAAATGATGACATTGACCAGAGTCTTATTAACATGACACATTTGGATGTAGCAGATTTTTTTGAAAACTCGGAAGGAAAATGTGATTGAATGAAGATGAATATCTGAATCTTATTTTATATTATGTGTATCACTTTTGTATGTTTTGTTTTTTTAATGTATGTTGCTTCTAGATTTTTTTTTCCCATAAGAATATATACTATTTTTCCTTCTAGATTTTTTTTCCCACTGGGTTTTATTTAGTAAGGTTTTAATGAGGTATATTCTAATATAAAAGACATTCAAAGGGGGAGTGTTATAAATAATAATAATAATAATAATATATTGAATGCCTTTGTAACCTTTTTGTATTTAGTATCATGTAACCCCTAAAATCCCATAATGTTAAAATTAATGAGATTATTTAAATGTCATCATTATGATTGATGTAACCCCCCATTCTAAAAAACTATATAAAAGGGTCTTGTGCCTCATAGAAATCATCAACAAAGAGAACAATTCTCTCTTGAAAAATTTTCTTCTCTCTAGTGTTATTGAGTTTTCTTCCCTTTCTCTTGAAGAAATTCTTATTTTTCTTTAATTTGTTCTAGTTTGATTCATAATAGATTCTATACTATAAAGTATTTTTAAATTATGATACTAAACACAATTCCAAAAAAATAAAATCAAATTTATTTCCTCTTAAAGATTATTTTAAATTACATGCTAAACACTCAAAAGTAGATTTGCCTTTATTTCATTTTTCAATCGTGGCTTCGATTAGGGTTTTGGTCCGATCACGAGGTTGATAAACACGTGGAAAAAATTTCAAACTGCCCCATAAAATTACGAAACTACCATTTTTGTTTATCTATAATACTAACGAGCGCAAATTTCGGAAGACCACAAGGCCATAAAATGGCATATCCGTAATATGATATAAAATCAGGGCCTTTGTTCGCGCCGGCGACCCGTTACCAGTGAGTGGAGAGCAAACGGCGGCTCAGGATGAAACGCTCTCGT
This sequence comes from Tinospora cordifolia, assembly GCA_030144865.1. Taxonomy (NCBI): domain Eukaryota; kingdom Viridiplantae; phylum Streptophyta; class Magnoliopsida; order Ranunculales; family Menispermaceae; genus Tinospora; species Tinospora cordifolia. The sequence goes on along the minus strand of JAJIYU010009737.1, from coordinate 15,255 downwards.
CTATCCGTACAACCATATGACGCTAACTCGAGTATTTTATGTCAAACTTAGGGATACTTTAGTAAATTAAACAAGAATCTTATGCATTTTGTTACGATTTCTTTTGATTTGGCCAGCTATGGCATGTGAAATTACAAAACCACCCTCATCTTGACAAAAATAGAATATTTACCGGAAATAGGTCATTTTCCTTATTAATTCTCCAAAAAATTTTGAAAAGAACTTCAGATACGGTACGCTAGAATCTCTTAGCTAAACAACACCCCATATCATCTCCAATTAAAAAAAAAATACAGGTAATTATTTATATTTATTTTGTTTAAATCTAGAATCTATTTAAAACGCTCCTTCTGGTCCAGATTGAATAAGACCAAGAGAAAGGAAAACTCCATCCGGAGAGAATTTTCACTAAAATTTTAGGTTCTGAGACCTTGCAGTGCAGCAACTAGTAAGTGCAAAAAAGAAGGAAAAAAAGAATCGATCGAGAGGTCTGTGGCTGATAAAATCTCTGAAAATATTCAGAAAAATACGGCAAAGCAACGGAAACATCCTCGATGACCCAAAAAAGAGAGACGAAAGTAGTCTGCAGGCTTTTGAGTTGATTCTCTCTTTAACCGGGCTGAGCTTTAATGGCCATTTTTACTCTCTGCAACAATCTTATTCTACACTACTGAACACCCAGTTGCTCCGTTCTTGTGCTTTAAAGGCTCGAACAAGGGAAGTAATGTTGCAGAAGATAAAGAAACCAGAAGATTGAGTATGCAGCGTTTTTTAAATTAGTTTTCTTTTTATTAATTTTTTTTCTTCAAAGTGAGAAAAGACTGTAGAGATTCACGAGACTATTGTCAGCGGCTGAGAAAACTGAGGTATCTTTCTTTTTGAGGACACATAGCTCCAGAAAGTAGGAGAGAGAAGAAAGTGATTAGAGAGAGGAGGTATGTGCTTTACGCCTTTACGGTGCTAATGCTTTCTTTTTGAATTTAAGAATATGGGGTTACTGGATTTTTAGCTTTCCTCACTGGCTGAGAACTGATGTGGGTTTAAAGTTCTGTAAATTGTGGGTCTTTCAAAGGTTAAATCTTTTTTTATTTTTTTAATCACTATGTTTCTGTAACATCTTTTTGTCTTATAATGCAGTTCTTCACGAGGTGTTGACAGTTGTTTATTTTTTAAAAAAATCCATTATCTTTATCTCTCTGTTTTTTTTTTTTTTTTAATTTCCGACGATTGCTGCTTTTTATTTATGCTTCTCTGTCTCCCTGGGCACCGTGACGAGTTCCCTTCTTGCAACATGGAAGGCGCTTTTAGAGCATTAATGGCGGTTTCCTACGAAAGTTCTACCTAAGTTTTCAATTCATTCCGTTGTGTTTTTCACAGAAAATGGGTAGAGCTACGAGATGGTTTAGGAGCTTGTTGGGCTTCAAGAAAGAAAAGGAGAACAAAGACAATTCCACGGCTGTCGACCGGAGAGACAAGAAAAGGTGGAGTTTCGGCAAGTCCAGTAGGGATTCCGGCGATGTGGGTCAGATCCCGGCGACTAATCCGGGAAACTCATCGACTACTGATGCCGCTTGGTTAAGGTCTTATTACACAGAGAGCGAGAAGGAGCAGAACAAGCACGCAATTGCTGTTGCTGCAGCCACAGCGGCTGCAGCGGACGCCGCTGTTGCTGCTGCTCAGGCCGCGGTTGCTGTTGTTAGGCTCACTAGTCATGGAAGAGGCACTTTGTTCGGTGGAGGAAGAGAAAGATGGGCTGCTTTGAAGATTCAAACAGTTTTCAGAGGATATTTGGTAGGTTTATTTAGTTTTTCCAATTTTGTCGTCCGTTAGTTTTTTATGTGGGTTTTGAATGGCAGGCGAGAAAAGCTCTTCGAGCTTTGAAGGGATTGGTGAAGTTACAAGCTCTTGTTAGAGGTTATCTTGTTCGCAAACAAGCGACTGCCACTCTTCATAGTATGCAAGCACTTATAAGAGCTCAGAGAACTGCAAGATTACAGCGGAACCGCCATCTTATCCACAAGGAACATAGATTTCAAGCTGACTTTAGGCCTCGTAGATCCATTGTAAGATTTACTACAATTCATAAATTACAGTGTAATTGTTTGGCTTTTTTGGATTATTAACTTCTGGTTCTATCTGCTGTTGTTGTTTTCAGGAAAGATTTGATGACACAAGAAGTGAGCACACAGCATCTATTCACAGCAGAAGGCTCTCAGCAACCCTGGACACTGCTGTCAACAATTTTGACGACTCTCCTAAAATTGTGGAAATTGATACTTGTAGTAGGCCCAGATCAAGATCCCGAAGAACCAACACATCAATGTCAGATTCCGGCGAAGAACCAAATCACCAAACGCTGTCCTCTCCCCTTCCATGCCATATTCCGGCCAGGATATCAATACCTGACGGCCGGAGCCTCGCAGCCCCAGACTTTGAATGGGGCTTCATGGGCGACGAATGCAGGTTCTCAACGGCACAGAGCACACCAAGATTCATGAATTCTAGCGGGTCTAATGCGCCGGTGACGCCTGCCAAGAGTGTCTGTGCAGACAGCTTTTTCCGGCAATACTCAAATTTTCCAAATTACATGGCAAATACACAGTCGTTTAGAGCCAAATTGAGGTCTCACAGTGCACCAAAGCAGAGGCCAGAGCCTCTTGGACCCAGAAAGAGGCTGTCATTGAATGAAATGGTGGAATCACGAGCTAGTCTTAGTGGGGTTAGAATGCGAAGGTCATGTTCACAAGTTCAAGAAGCCATTAATTTCAAGAATGCTGTAATGCGTGGTCTTGATAGATCAGCTGAGTTTGTAAGAGAAGTAGAGAGGAGTGATAATTACTTGCAGCAGCAGCAGCAGCGGAAATGGTGACTGGTGAGAGTTAGCTACTAATTAATCGATGAAAATTTTCACAAATGTAACCCAATAGTACAACGTAACGTTGTGTAAATGTTTAGAAAGAAGTTGTGGCTGATGATGATGATGATGATGATGATGATGATGAAGAAGAAGAAGAAATTATTGTTGTGTTTTTCCCAAGTGAAATGGGTGCGATAATTAACAGAGAAGCTTTTGAATTTTGATTGATTTGAGTTGTAAAGTTAGTGTATGTATCACATTCCAATCCCATGAAAAAAGAAAGAACCAAAAATGGAATGGTTAGGCTCTTTAAAATGAATTCCATTCTTGTGTTTTATTTGCCAGTTCATGGCTAAAGGGAGTATATATACAAAGCCTGATTCTAAAATGCGTTGGCTGTTTCAGTTCTCGCATCTTTTTTCCAAAAGAATGTGAATAATGGAAGGTGAAAAGCATGGCAATCCATTCCCAATTGCCACTGTTGGTGCTCCAAGTTGTGGTGGGGTGGTGTGTGTAGGGTCATGGCTTGTTTTGTTGCCTAGCTTGTAATTTTTAGGCTCTCACCTGTGTACTATCCCATTCATGCCTCTTCTTTTCTGCAGCATGGAGCCATCAACGTATCTCAATTCCCTTTTTCCTTTCGCCTCTCCTATTTATCTTTCTTTTGATTCTTGCCACCATCCGCGTATCTCAATTTTGAACAAAAGGACATATTTCAAAGTATTTTGTTTTTTAATAAGAAAAGCTAATGATTGATTGTACAATGCTTTCTCTTCATACTTACATAGTAACAATGAAAAGATAAGAGTAAGAAAAAAGGACAACCCCCCCATTCACGTCAAGAAAAAGATAAAAAAGACTGTATTTGGGTTGTGAATTGTAATTATAAGAAGAATAAATTCAATATATTGTCAATTTTAAAAATTATGTAGGCATAAAAAATTATGGACATAAATAATAAGGAAAAATGTAATTAATTGTAAATGCTAACACAGATAAATAAGTAAACAAATTCATGTAGCACTCCTCATTGTACATTCCTCCTGCCTCACTAGAAGACTTCCATAACTTCCTTGGCCAAACTAATTCAAATTAATTTAGGTTGTTGTATACAGTAAACGTCTTAAATATTTAAAACAAAATAACAGAGTATTCATATAACAACCCTTTTGTAATTGAATGGAAAGCATGTTTAATTTAACTAAAAAAGTGTGTAATTACATGTATAAGGAAGGTATTTTATGTATATCAAATTTCAAGTGTATGGCAAATATAGAAGTCTGTCACCCATATTTTAGGTAACCATTGAATTTTTTTTTTCCTTAGGATAAGGTTTTTTGTTAAGGTTAGCAATTCTTGTCATCATGTCATATGGGTAGCGTCTTAATTCAGCCGTCGTAATCGTGTCATAATTATGTACTTATGTATAATCTATTTAAATTTTAACATCAATTTTTAAAATTATTTTTATAAAATAAAATAAAAAACATATTAAAAATAAAATAAATTTTTTTAAAATAATAAAAAATTATATTGTCAACAAATTAAAAAATATATTAATTTTAAATTAACCTATTTATAATTTATCCATCAATTTATTCATGGTTGTATTAAACAAGTCATTTTCGAGTTTGAGAAGTTAACCTTTTTATAACTCGAATTTTAGTCGTTTTTGTTAGTATATTATACGTGCAATATTATAATATCTTATATCATATAAATAAGATATTATAATATATTATATAATATCTACGCCATATCTTTTATTTTTATTTTCTTTTATATATTTAAAAAATTTATTTATTTATATATACCCATTGTAAGTTTTATTGTAAATTTTTCAATCAATCATATTTTATTCTTTCATTATGGTATCAGAGCAAGCTTAATATTTTTAGATAGCTTTGATTTTCTGGCAAGTTGGTTGAAACCATTGGTCCCTGAAACTGTCTCTGTTCTGTTCCGTTGCATCTCGTCTGAAACTGTTTCTATTTTACTTCGTCGCATCTTGTCTGAAATTGTCTCTATTCTGTTCTGCTACATCTCTTCTAAAATTGAATATGTTCTACTCTGCTACCTCTTGTCTGAAACTGTCTATGTTTTGTTCAACTTCATCTCTGCTATTTTCTTTTTGTTTCTCCCTTGTTGCCGTTGTGAGCACTCCTATTGCAACGGCTAGCCGTCGTTGCTTCGTCTTTGTTCAAACCTACTAGATTTGCTACTATTCTTCGTTGTTCGATGTCCACTATCGCTTGCTCGCTGTTCAATGCGTTTAGCAGTCACATTCGTTGCCCATCTGACGAAGGATTGCTCTCGTCCCACTCGCCAAATTTTGGGACAGCGGCGCCCTTCTCAAGAGTTTCACCACCCTTGGCAACTCTTAAACATGTTCTTCCAGGGGTATTTGGAGCCAATCTATGGCTGGTTTTAGCAGATTTTCTTCTGCGCTAACTATTGCACTTGTTGTGTCACGAGATCTCTCGTTTTACATTTTTTTTATTTACGTGTTGTTCACACTTATTATGTCACGGTATCTCTCGTTTTGCATTTTTTATACATTATCTATTGCGCTTGTTATGCTACAATATCTTATTTATTGCATTTTTTCTTGTGATTTGCATGTTGTCCACGTTTGTTATGTCATAGTATCTCACATGTTACATTTTTTTTTGTGTCTTAACTATTGTGCTTGCTATGCTATAATATCTCTCATGTTGTATTTTTTATTATGCGTTAACTAGTATATCTGTATTTTATTGACAAACTCCAGATAATTTATTCTATCATATTGAGTTTAAGGGACATATTAGTATATTATATATGCAATATTATAATATCTTATATTATATAAATAAAATATTATAATATATTATATAATATCTACTTTATATATTTTATTTTTATTTTTTATATATTTAAAAATTTATCTATTTATACATATTAAAAGCTTTATTGTAAATTATTTAATTGATTATATTTTTTTTAATTAATGTTTAATCATATTTAATTTATTTTAATTCAAATTTATTCATATTAAATTTAAACTGGTTAAATGATATATGCTGTATCTCAACTTGAACGTACAGTCCATCTCACGAATTGAAACTGACGTAATTTTGTAGATTCAACAAAATAAGTGCAGTTGACGTGGACGTTACTTAATCGATTAAGCTGGAAGATCTGATTGATCATTTGAAGTTTGCTGCGATCTTTTGTCTTCATCACCAACGCACCCTCCTTCAGTTTCCTTGCAGCTTCTGCAACGCCTGAGACTCCGCTCCTTCAAAAACTATTACAGGCAAAAAATTGAAATAAAGACTCATAATGAAAAACCAAACCACCCCTATTTATCTAAAATCTTACAATATTTTTCGTATCCGTAATGATTAGTAATTTCTTTCTTATATTTCGAAAATAAAATAAAATTCTCCCTTTTCGAGCTTGCATCATCCTTTTGGCGTTTTTTAAAAGGGCAGTTTCGGTAGTTGAGCCCCACACCCTCCAGTTAAAAAACAAAAAACTTTGATGTTTTCAAAGGCAACACGGTGATCCTCTTCTCATCTTGCCACGTGCCACACTTATCTTTCAGTTTTTTTACTGATTTCTGATGATTTCCCACAATACCCCTTTGTGTCTGAATTTACTAAGATGTCCTCCTCTTGTCATGATTGGAGTATGGGTGCTCTGAGAAGAAGCATCGTAATTATACCATTTTTGAAACACATGGGGTTCTCCATAATGCCCTTGTCGCATTGGAAGAAGTAGAGCTGCAGTTCTCACGTGTAAGTATCATTGGTCAGGATGATATGAATGACGCAGGCACGTGTCGCATCAGCTGAAATGACAATGCTGTCCTCATCCCCTCGTATTATAGGCCCAGGGCTACCCAGCTTCAGAGCATGCTATTTAGGGTGGAGGATATTCAATTAGATCAGAGAAACGCGGATCTCAAGGACGGAGAATAAGTTTGTTTCTTTCAGAAACGAAAACGGCGTTTGCGTCCGTGTGTGTGTGTGTGTTCCACGTGCCTCCGTTAGGTGCAGCGTCGTTACATATGGTTATGGTTACTACTTACTGTACGACGACTTAAAAAAACCATGTGTCCGTAATAGTTCATACAAAGGAAATTTTGGAACTTTGGGACGTTTTCTGTCCTCCTTCAAACTATCCAGAGCTCATCGTTCAAGAAAATTAGGAGCTGCTTGGATCAAACAATTCAAATTTTCTTAATTTTATTAAGCGCAAGTTGTATTGTTTTAAAAAAGAAAAAACCAATTAAATTCTACGTAAGAGGACAAAAGAGTTTGATGTACCACCCCTCTAAACTTTACACATGGCACTGTAGTTACACTATTCTTCAAGTAATTGGGCATTTGGGTCACTTTGTAATTACAGATTTTTGGGCACTCAAAAGGTGCTTTTTTTTCGTTCTTTCTTTCTCTCTTTTTTTTTTGTTTCATCTTCCCTCATATGGGTCACTCTATAATTACACTAGTGTAGTTGAACTTAAACATTATAAATTTATTTGAATTGATCTTTTCAATAAGGATAAATAAATGAAAAAAAAAACCTTATCTTGATTTAAAAGTTGGACATTAACCTTCAATTAACTAAGTTATACAACTAATTAGTAGGGACCTAGCTCACTTTTATCGTGACCCTGGGTTGACCTTTATCTAATTTGATTTTACTTCTCCCTTTAAATTTGTTGAAAAGCATTTTGTTTTAACTACAATTAATTTAAATTTTTTAGCCTTACTTTTATATGGTTTATTTGTGTAAAAAAAAATACTAAATTAATAGTTACAATTATAATTTTTTATACAACTATAAATCTCACAATCATTAAATGAATAAATAATATATATCTCAAGTTTAATAATTGTTGATCTATAAGTACAAATGTTATAGTTTTATTTTATTGTATATATATATATATAGTCAACATTGGAATATGTCCCAATATAAAATGAAAAAAACATAAAAAAAAAGATCTTTATTTGTTTATTTATCTAATACTTTTTTACTGGTTTTAAATTGCTTATTAATGCCTAGTAAAAAAATAAAAAATAAAAAGCTTGTCGATGCCTTTTTTATTTATTTTTATTTTTATATTTTTTTTTTTGAAAGTAAAATGTGTGTATCAAAGAATGCAACCTCACTTGTATAGCAAAAGTTCTCCTAGAATAAATATAAACTATAAAAATAAATCATGCTGCCGTCACGGTGCGCATAGGGAACAGCTGTAGAGATTAATATTAATAGAATAATATTTAAAAAGCGGTATATTCTAATAAGTGGGAAAATTTTAAACAGGAAGGAGATTTGTAAACTTAATTAATGGAAATCGAGGAGTCGTTTACGGTAACGTAAGTTTGAATTTTGAAGCAAGTGTTTTGTTGCCGTTGGTGTTTCTGTTTGGTGGGAAAATGGTCCACTGCTGATCCTGTTTAATTAATTAATTAATTAATTAATTAATAATAATAATAATATTATTACTATTAAGGTTTCAAATCACCATTAAGCTTCCTTAATTGAAATGAAGCTTCCCTAATCCATGTTTTGGATCCAAATTCAAACGCGTCCACAGAAAATTAGGCGGAAGTCTGCTTGACCACCTTGAAATTTGTAAAATAATCACGGGAACTCCTAAGAAAAAATTCCTAATAATAAAGGGGTCCCCTACGCCACTTTACTTATATGTTTAACAAAAATTCTAAATTAACTGTTATATTAGTATCTTCATATATATTCACCAATTTAATCATTGTTATTATATCAAAAAATTTGTAACTATAATAGTTAAGTCTAACAAAGGGCAATGGCCTTGGCCCCTGAATTTGAGGGCCTCCGACACCTTTCTATATATACACAATATAAAATGAATATATTTTAATTAATATTAATACATTTACTTAAATATAATTTTCTTATATAGTATAACTTACTTACCTATCTGATTTGTAATATAATTCTATATTGATATCTTTTATATAGCCCATTTGAAAATATATATTTAAAGGATATACATATATAGTATGTGTGGTATATTTATTTAAATATTATATATATATATATATATATATATATATGGTCTAAATTATATATACGCTTCGTATACACGGTACATATGGTATACATAAATATTTATTTTAATATTAATTAACCATTTCATCTTATTTTTAATTAAATTATTGGGGCCTCAAGTATTTTACCAAAATGTTTATATAAAATAATTTACTATTCAATTTGTTATTATTTTAATTAATATCATATTAGCCCATTTTAGAACTTTCGTTTTTAATTATCTTTATTGATTCTTTTTACATTATTTAGCTTGCAACTCCTTATTTTGGGTTGTCTACTAATCATATATTTTTTTAACAAATTCTACATTATAATTTAATTACTCTTTATCCTTTGTAACCGCCACTAACTATATCTATTTGTCAAATTTTATTTTTATAAATAATTATATATTTTAGGGTGTGTTTGGTGACTAATAAAATTTTTCTTAAGAAAATATTATTTTCTTGAAAAAATATTGTTGAAAATTTTTTTCATGTTTTTTTTATTGAACATAAGGAAAATTAACAAAATCTAGTTATAGGTAGTTTAATGTACAAAAACTTTTCTCATGAAAAAATTCTATTTCTTACCCTCTAAGCAGAGAAAATTTTGGTAAGAAATTTTGTTGGGCCAAGAAAATATTTAAAAATTTTTTATCACTATTTTTATTAACTGGACATGAGAACATAAGATTTTGTTTGGTTTATGGTTTCAATATATATTACTTTTTTTTAAAAAAAATCTCATTTAGTCAAAAGAATTTTAAAAATGTTATAAATCTAACAAAAAGTAATTAAAAAATGCAAGAAAATATCAAAAGAAGAAGAAGAATTATTCAAGAATACTAGAGAGAGATAAAAATTTCAAGAGAGAGTTGTTCTCTTTTTTATGATTTTCATGAGATTCAAAACCCCTTTATATAGATTTTGGGGCATGTAGGGTTATGTCAATCATAATGAAAATATTTAAATAATTTTATTAATTTAGATATTATGAAATTTAGAGGTTGCAAAATATTAAATTGCAGGGTTACAAAGTACTAAATATAGGGGTTATAAAGACGTTCAAGATAATTATTTATAACACTTCCCTTTTGAATGTCTTTATATGAGAATATGCTTCATTAAAACCTTACTAAATAAAACTCGGTGAAAAAAAATCTAAAAGGAAAAAGAGTATATATTCTTTTGGAGCTTATAATATTGTTAAAATTGTTTTATTAAAAACCTTGCAAAGAAAACCTAATGCAACAAAACCTTAGTTAAAGAAAAAAAAAGTACAATGTACTAATCAATAACTCCCCTTTATTTTCTCCCTCATTATGATATGTGTAGACTTTCTTTTGTTATCATACTTGAAATATCTTTGAGTCCTCACATCCTAATGCCATGTATAAGTTTTATAAATCTTATATTAGGCAAAACTTTTACAAACAAGCCTTTAAGATTTTTACTCGATCTTATTTGTTGAATATCAATTCCATTATTCTTCCAAAGCTCGTGTATAAAGAATAATTTAGTCAAATATGTTTGGTTCTTTCATCTTTGATAAACCCTTCTCGTAACCGTACAATTCATGTTACATTTTCTTAATATAATATTGTCGGACAAACTTTAATAGAAGATGATCCACAATAAACTTGAATATTTTGGATCATAAATCTCAACCATACACATGATGACTTGTTTTATAGATTGTTAGAATCTCATAGTGATTTGAGGAATAATTTACAAACATTGTTTGCTTCACGGATGTTATGATATTACAATATCACTATAAGTAAAAACAGATCATGATTGTGACCTTACTTTGTGAGAATCTGACAAAAACTCAATATGAGCATTTTAGCCAACTTTGGTTTTATTTTTCTTGAAAAAAAATATAAACTTATATTACTTGTTTCTTGAAGATTGGATAATAATATTTAATTTCATTCTAATATCTTCAAGTTGGTGAAAGTCATATCTTGTAAGTAACTCGATAGAGAAAACAACGTCTAATCTTGTACTTCAAGACCAATGAGTGCATTAGTAACAATAAGATTTGGTACTTCGAGACTAATAATTTCTCTATCATGAAGATGAAATAATATTTGTTAACTTTAAGTGACCTAATCACTTTTAGAAACTTAATGGATATGTTTTGTCCATGTAAAATAATTCTAAAATTTTCTAAATAAATTTTTAGTAATAGACAAAAATTCAACTTGAAAAATTCTTGATTTGCTGGCTGAGATAGAATTTTGTTTTTCAAAGATCTTTCATATCAAATTTCTTCAAATTTGATATTTTTTTCTATTTTTTTACTAATTCCCACATGATCATAACGTTCAAGTCGTAAACAATAAGGATATGCATAACACATATGACGTTCAAATGTAAATATGATCACTAATATCAATCAAAAAGATTGTAAGATATGTACATAAATAATTAAGTAACATACGTGCTTTACAATGTTAAACATTCTAAAATTTATATTCTTAAGTATTTGCTTCAAGCATAAATTTTAAATCCTTTTAAATTTTTTTTAAATCCTTCAGAGATTCTTCGTATATATTATCATATATCTATGGATCCATTTTTCTTTGAAAAATTTCACCGAACATTAATTTGTATCTAACACATCATACAATAATAAGTGTGAAGATAAAAATATTTTTCATTCGTGAATGAGTTTAAAATTTTCATTTTTAATGTCGAAATTATTCCATAATCTATAATGTGGGACCCCATTTTATAAAATATCAATGGATACTTTCTGTCGTGACCCCTTTTCAAGTGACGTCACGACAGACACAGAATTCCCAAACATGTCAGAAAACCCTATAAGCCTTGCTAACCAAATTATCAACTTTCTTGAAAAATTTTGACAGAATTTCCTCTAAAAATATAACATGTCACAAATTCAAATCACCTAATAATCGCAATCAATATAAACAAAACATATATTTCTTCATTCAGATAACCATACATCCACAAAATCTATAATTTGTTATGATGATACATTCACATGATAACACATTTATATACATCTCCCAATATAGTAATATGACTAATTATTACAATCTCCACATACTATTAACGTCAAAAAAACCTAATAATAATTTTACATCATCTTTTCTTTCCCCTTTCTGTAAGAACCTGGAGCATATAATGAAAAATAGAGTGAGCAAACAACAAGCTCAGTGAATAATTTGACTTATGGTATTATACAACTATCATATGCATAAAACATGTGAAGTAAATAAAATAAACATATATACATGTATAATATAATGTGTGAACATGCATTTAATTTCAATAATATGTGCTCTTTTTTAAAAACATGAACCATCTCCCTCATTCCATATAAGAGGCGAATCTGCTCCTCATCACGCAAATGAGGAGTGAACTAGACCTTTAGTTATCCAATTATCTATTCATTTCTATCTCATTCAGCTCATGCTAGGAATACACCAACCAAGATTACTACAACAATCAATCTTGTGAGTCTTTTCCCTGAGATTATGACTAATAGAAATACTACCATGTCAATAACCTACTAAGTTATGTAATTGACATGCTACAATGCATCAATATTATTTCATAGAATTCAAATAAGCATGAAATACATACATCATTCTATTTAACAAAAATCAATAGTTTTAATTTAATACTAATGTCAGATATACTATTACAAGTAAAAATTACTCACAAAATTATTGTCCAACCAGTTCCTATTATTCAATAATAATTTGTCTTCACAACACCAATATGATATTGTTAGTGAAAGTCATTTTACGTGTATCAAATTAATTTCAACTCATCTAAATTTATTTTTTTATAAATCATTCTCAACCTATTTATAGCTTATATTTAACTCAATATATACATTTAATCTCATTTATTAGTGCACAATAACTTTGATATGCTTAATAATTTTTATGATGATTTTTTTGCTCATATAATATATTTTTATAGTAAAAAATATTAAAAATAGGCTTCCCAATCATAGATTTATTAATTTTTTTAAGTTTCGATAAATAGCTCAATTAGTCAAAAATTCAATTGATACCAAAAATCTAAAAATCTAATTGATATCCAAAATTTACGAATTTAGAGTCAATAGGTACGTATTTTCATTCTCTATATTTTTATGAGTTTCAATCAAACTTTTATTGGAGTTTAACACCATCAAAAGCCTATCCAAAGGTTATAAAACTTTGGGTATTTATTTTAAACATATCTAGGATCTACACATCACCAGGAGTATATGATATAATTTTTACTGAATTTTACGCTCAGCAGAAAAATATCATATTTTTGGGTATTGCTATAAAACACCTCCTAGCATAAAAATTATATTCTTAGGATCATAGTACATGATTAATTAGCATTTTTATAATAAGAATTGAGAAAAAAAACTTACTTACGTGTCGAATTTGCCGAAAAAAATCAAATTTCTTTTAGTTTCTTCCTTCTGGTTCCTTCATCATATTTTGACTTTTGATTTTTAATGTAAAAGATCATACAAGACGCAACTACAGAGAATATTTTTTTAGTCATTAACATTGTATTTAATTTATGTAAAATCATATATATATATATAAAAGATATGCATCATTCAACTAATAATATAAAAATTAATCTCACAAATTAAAAACATACCTTTAAGTTTGATTTTCGAAATTGTTGTTTCTTTAATTTTTAAAATATTTTTATCAAGAGCGTGATCGTACTAATAATGTATTACAAATCTAACGAGAACTAATTGAAAAATGTAAAAAAATCTCATAAAAAGAAGAAGAATTATTTAAGAATACTAGAGAGAGACATAAATCTTAAGATAGAGCTATTATTTTTTCAGATAATTTTTATAAAATACAAGATCCTTTTATATAGATTTTGGGGCATGAGTGATTATATTAATCATAGTAAAAATATTTAAATTGAATGAATTATAAAGTATTATATATAGATAGAGGTTATAAAAACATTTCAAGATAATTATTTGTAATAAAAAATAATTAATTTATTTTTGTTAAAAAAACAAATTACTTTTGAAAATGATTAAATTTTGGTTTTCAAAAAAAAAAAAAAAATGTAAGATTGTATCTATTCGCTGGTAATCATAAACTAAACAATGCCCTTTCAATTAGGCAATAAAGCGCTACGATTTTGCTCTTTAATAGGACATCGAATTATGAAATAATTAGAATATTTTACTTTTCATCTTAAAAATATTAATATAGATGTGATTGATTTGATGGGTAAGGTCAACTGCGAAGGACTCCCGACTCCACCAGCTGACCCTTCATCATTATTGCCTCATAATCACCTTAAATGGACTTTTTTTTTTTTTTTTTTGAAACTACCATCATTTGGTGCCCCCATACAATTAAAGTTACCACAGGAAAGTATCATTCGAAAGTTCTTAAAAGAATATGCAACAGAAATAGTTTTGAAATCAATCAATAAGATTTTCAAAAATTTCATAATTACATAGAGCATCATAATTTTCTTGAGGTGGCTGTTTTTGATTACCCTGAAATTGAAACAAGCAGATTAAAAAATGTATATATATTAAATATTTACATGAAAGAAAAGGTTGCTGTAATTATAAACATAACTATGTGAATATGCAAATATCCAATGAATATACAGAGTAAACTATTCTTAAAAGAATTCAAACTGTGGTTAGGATTTATACATTTCAAAATAAAAAATACTGTATAAAGCTTCCATTAGAGAGACCTTTTCTTAGAAACTCTTTCAAAAATTTGTTTTTGAAAAAAAAATTAGAAAAGAAAAAAGAAAAGAAAAACTAATATTACTCACGTTCTTTAAAAAAAAGCCTTTTTTTTTCACTTGAGTCTAGCTGAAAAAACTATTTAGTTTTTAAGTATTGTAACACATCATCAAGAATACTACCACTCTTATTAAAAGAAATAAGAAATCATCGTTAAAATACAACCATAAATGATAAAAATATAATAATACAATATCAACAAACCAATTATTATTGTCCCACTCTTACTTTAAAAAAAAAAAAAAAAGAAGCTCTCACTTATATGTAAAGAGAATATTCAGACTTTTAAAACCATTGAAGCTGACCAGTATTTACAGATTTGTTAAATTCTTTTGCTCTAAAAAATAAAAATTTGAAAACATTTTATAAAAGTTCTCTAAACATAGTCAAGGGCCCTTTTTTGGGGAGCTTTTCAAAGTAATTTTCAGAAAAAAAAAAGAGAAATATTCTTTAGAAAAATATTTTTAAAAGTGTTTGCCAATAACTGTAAATATAAATTGTAATGAGAAAAAGCTTAGAAGAAGTTGATCGAAAAAGAG
>JAJIYU010009736.1:0-16709 GCA_030144865.1 Tinospora cordifolia | reverse complement strand
AGCAATATGATCTGAATTTAATTTGGGTAGCCCTCTGACAGCATTTAACTTGCTGATGTTTTTGAGAGTTTTGAAGTTGACATGTCCAAGCTTTTGATGCCAGATTTCCATAGAGTTTAGAACTGAGTTGTTACATTGAAGAAATGGTGTCGCAGTAGTTCTTTCAACTTGATAGCAGTTGTCATAAGTTCTGGTTCCCTTCATATATGTACTCCCAGTGTTGGTTTTGATGATACAACCGTCCTTAGTGAAGTTTACCGAGAGATCATCATCGCATAGTTGGCTGATGCTTATCAAATTTGCTTTAAGTCCTTCCACTATCAGTACCTCTTTTAGCTTTGGAAGTCCAGCAGCATTTAGTATCCCCTTTCTGATGACCTTTCCTTTTTCTCCACCTCCGAAAGTTACATGACCATCTTCACCTGCACGTAAGAAAGTGAGAAAGTGTTTGTTACCTGTCATATGCCTTGAGCACCCACTGTCAAGATACCATAGTTCAGTTGAACACGTTGACAGAGCTGTATGTACAACTAGCGCTGTGTTTTGTGTTTTTGGTATCCATTTCTGAGTGATCTTTCGATTTGTTCTTCTGTTGTGAAGACAATTCTGCTGAAGTTTGTGACGTTGTCTCCATTTGTGTCCTCTTCTTCCACAGAAGAAACAGATTGGTTTCTGTATTTTATATGTGCTGACGGATGTGTAGATACGTGATTTAGAGTGTGAACTTGATTCTGAATTAATTCGATTCGATCGATCATCTTTGTATCCAATGCCTCTTTTATCGCTGGAACTCTGACCAAGCTCAAGTATTTCTGTTAGCTTAGCTTTTCCTGAGTTTAGACGTTGAAGGGTTTGATCAGCATCTGCAAGTTTATCTGAAAGATCCTTGATCTTCTTGTCCTTCTCTTTGATAACTCCTTCCTGTGTATTGACTGAAGCTTTTAGCACTAGGACTTGATCTTGTAGGCTTTTGATCTGCAGAGTTCCCTGTAGCCATTTGTTATACATTAGTTCATAAGTGCTTCGAAAATCCTCAGTGCTTACCTCATCTTCACTTTCAGATTCAGTGGACATATTAGTCCCAAGATGTGCAGGAGGTGACCAAGAGATAGGTGCTGCAAAGGCTATGAAGTTGTTTGAGGATGAGTCTCCTTCATCTTGACTGACGTCAGATTCATCACTCCATGTAGCAGTCATAGATTTCTTTTTGAGAGTATTGGCGCATTCAATCTGAATGTGTCCTATTCCCCCACACTCATGGCATTTGGTATTCTTGAACCGATTTTTAGAAGAGGATGCCTCTTTGGAAAACCTTCTGTTGTCAGTTCTGCCTTTTGAAAGTACATTCGGTTTTCTGTACTTCTTGAGAAATCTATTGAAATTTCTGGTGATTAAAGCAAACTCGTCCTCCATTGAAAGAGGGTTAAATTCGGCTTGTAAGGCAATACCTTTTTCTGGTTTCTGGATCGGTAGACTCATTTCATAGGTTTGCAAGGATCCCATAAGTTCGTCCAGACGGATCTTTGTAAGATCTTTTGCTTCTTCAATTGCTGCTACCTTGGCTGCGAACTTCGATGGAAGAGACCTCAAAACTTTTCTCACTAGTTTTTCATCAGAATATCTTTCTCCTAGTAAGAAGGCTTGATTTGCAATATCTCGCAACTTTCCATTTAAACTGGATATGCTTTCATGCTCTTCCATTTTCAGAAGTTCAAACTGAGAGGTTAGTAATTGTAGTTTTGAGATACGAACAACATTTGTACCTTCATATGTCGTTTCTAGAGTGTCTCATGCTTCTTTTGCAGATTCACATATTGCAATGAGTTTGAACTGATCAATATCAACTGCATTAAAGATAGAGTTGAGTGCCTTAGAGTTGGCTTGCTGCAGTTTCTTGTCTTCTTCAAACCACTCGGATTTTGGTTTGATGCCTGAACTGTGATCTGATATGGGAGGAAACCAGCCATCTTCAACTGCCCTCCAGGAGGATTCGTCAAGAGATTGAATGAAGATACGCATCTTGGTCTTCCAGTAAGTGTAATTGCCTTCATCAAGAAGTGGAGGTCTAGAGATTGACCCTCCTTCTTTGAGTTGATGTTTCTCGATGGATATGTGACTCATTTTCTTAGGATCTCACCAGCCTGATTAGAGGCTTCTGAAGGAGAGGTGACCCGCTCTGATACCAATTGAAATTTCAGAGTCACAAGAACACCACAGATAAGATGATAAGTAAGGATCCCAAAAAGTAAGATAGAGGTGACACACGATATGGTAACGCAGTTCAGCTCAACAGCTTACATCTGCGGGGCCTCACCCAGTTCAAGAATCCACTAATGGATGAATATTTTTACAATGAGGACACAACACTTCTTATCAGAGAAGTGATGGACAGACAGCAGCACTTCTAACAAAGGACAGTCTTTAGCAATTTTTAACAATCACTACTGTAATTGCACCTCCTAAGTACTGCTATTCTCTATATCTCACACACATGAAGAAACAGTGAACAATGAGTTTTGTAGTACTAAAAGATAATGCTTATCAAGCTTTCATCGTTGCCCATGGCATCAGACGAAACAAGGTTAAATAGACAGCAGCGCACGTTCTTTCCATTTGTGACGCAGATTCTGGAAAATCTTTCTGGGCAGACTGTCTGATAATCTGTTGCTTCTTCTGTTGCGACAGTCTCGCTAAAATCCAGAAATCTTTCCAGAGCAGGGGCAGAACGTGGAGGAACTTCCATATGCTGAAGATTCTATTGAGATCACAATACTCGACCTGTTTGAAAAGAAAGGCATTCCTATTTGTCTGGATAAGTCAATGATCGATAAAAATCACTTTCTTAAAGTGTTCGATAAAATCACTTTCTTAAAGTATTCAACTTATTTGTCTAGAACTGCCATATAAGAGTATAACGTTAAAAAAAAGGATTTTTCCAAGACAGAACTTTTCCAAAACAGTGGACATGACGATCCTAGCAAAATATAAGGAGTTCAAAAGACAGATAAACAGTTGATTGTCAAAGCAGTGTATTAAAGGAATTTGGAATCCTAAAATCTAGCAACCGATTGGATTTAGATAGAGATTCTGTTAAAGTGATTTTGTTCCTCAAAACAGGAAAGAATTTTATTAAAGGAATTTGGAATCCTAAAATCTAGCAACCGATTGGATTTAGATAGAGATTCTGTTAAAGTGATTTTGTTCCTCAAAACAAGAAAGAATTTTATCGACATGGAAGCAAATTTTGAGTGAGATAAATTAGGACAAATAAAACAGATTTGCACCAAACTTTGCCAATTAAGAGAATCCTAACAACCTTCATCCTTCTGATTTCATAGCGAGCATTTTGAGCCACCAAATATACCGCTGTATCAGAAATGAAGATTCTCATATGAGAATCAAATTCCAAAATCATCCAAGTTTAAATGAGACTTGTAAGAAATTTATCAGAATTGCACTACAAAAAAAAAATAAAGCAAAGGACACAAATTGTTATAATGCAGCAACGTAGCTAACATTTTTATTTATTTACTGAGAAGAAACTTTTCCTCAACCACTAATTGCAATTGCTCCGTTTAGATGTTTCTGTTTGCGGAGGTTGAAGTGATGAAGAAAGAGATAGGTCAATCATGCAGAGAGGATAACCTATGTAACAGCAGGAAGAAGTGTAATAATGATCTTGTACCCGATCCATTTGTCCTCCCAAAAACAGATGGTTTCTTGTTACCGACCATAACTTGTATATGACTATTAACCTCGTCTACCAATGAAGCGAAAAATTTCCTCAGCTCACTGTACAAAAACCGCTCCAATGCTCTGTTCACATTCCATTGTGCATCATACCTGCTTAGGTAATTGTGCAATCTATGGGATTTTGAACAAAGAGAGAAAGTATGTTGGAGCTTCCAACACAACCTTAATTAAAGCTAGCCATCCTTCCAATCTATGGGAAATTGCAGTTATGCAAGTTCCCACCAAACAACCTATATTGTTGGGAATGGAAAATTTTGTCTTCTCATCCTGTCATCCATGTTAAATTTAAGTTGAGAACTAAGTAATTAACAAAAGGCATCACGAACCAAAGACAACATATATATTTATTGCTATGTTACAGAAAGAAAATTTTTCCTTTGATCATCACAAATTCCGTTCTTGTTTCTTCTCCTGCATTAGTTTTGCTACTGTTAAGTTCACCTATACTGCTGAGTAAGAAGTACAAAAATGGAAAGTAAAACGTTGAAAAAAATAGGACTGCCTTCTATGTTTTTTGTTTCCAATCTATATTATATTTACACATGTTCCCAAAATACTTGCATCTTCTTTAAGAGGAAACAAAGAATTAATGCTAATGTAAATGAAGAAACAAGAAGTGAGAGTACATTTACCCAAATTTCTTCTTCTTGGGAAGAGCGGTGAAGAGAATCTTAGCTTCAGCCATGAAATCAAGCTTCTCTAGTTGTTGATACACATCTAAATCTCCTGCTGGAGGCACCACTCCATTATCCTTATTTGTGCCATTTTTGTTGTTTCCAGTACAGAAAAGCTTACTGTGCTGGCTGGCACTCATTAAGAGACGACGTGAAGCATCAACAACGCGAAATCCTCTCATTCTTCTCAATTCATATTAAACTCGGTATCCAGATAGAAAACTGTCCATAGGAAGCTTGGTTTTGCTCCAAGAGGACGATAATTGTCTAGTGTCTCGCTGCAACATTCAAAGCCACAACTATCTCACTTGGGAAAATCTGAAATTAAGATGAGCAGTATAAAAGAATCATAGGACTAGTAATTAACAATAGGACTAGTAATTAGATGATCCAATTAAAATAAATAACTTTGTTTTAACTATTAACAATAATCATTTAGGAAGATGAAGCCTTAAACTAATGAAGATCGAGATAATTCAAAAAAAAAAATATATATATATATATATATATAAATTGCTAGATAGACAAATAGGTAGATATAAATATAATCAATTGCAAGTAAATAAAAGACTACACCCTCAATAAATGGAGTAAATAGATATACAAAA
The DNA here is from genome assembly GCA_030144865.1 of Tinospora cordifolia. Classification (NCBI taxonomy): domain Eukaryota; kingdom Viridiplantae; phylum Streptophyta; class Magnoliopsida; order Ranunculales; family Menispermaceae; genus Tinospora; species Tinospora cordifolia. The sequence goes on along the minus strand of JAJIYU010009736.1, from coordinate 11,674 downwards.
AAAGGGCAACCTGACGTACAGAACCCCCCTTTTGGCTCTTGAAAAAGGGTCAAACAGCATCTGCATCTTCTGTATGCAACTTTACCTTGATGCACAACATGTTACCACAACTCAAACCCATGACCACTTCCAGCTTGTGAGCATTCATGACCAATCTGGCAGAGGGGTTTTCATTGGTCAAATGGGTAGGGGGATTGGGGGAGGAGCTTGTTTGACATTTAGCTAGATGTTTTACAATGGCTTCTTGTTCTATGGTCATGGTGTAGCTGTCCCTGTTTTTGTTGGATTGTCTTGTTTTCTGATTTATAAATCAATCTTTTTCTTGGTTTCTGCTCAAAGAAAAAAAAAAAAATCAAACCAATGTCCACATGGTCGGTCACACAACAATAACTCTTAGCATTGTGACAAGCATCATAGTGAGAATCATGAACCAAAAGTGAATCATTATGGGATGCTTTAAGGATAGTGGAAAGTTCTGGGTGTTCGCATCGAATGTGGTCCAAGGACCATTGCTGTCAGATTGGTTTTTATATTGGGAAAGATGCTTACACGAAATTTAAAGGAGTGGGACAGGTTTGGAACAGGGTTACATTATGGTTACCGGGTCTTCTTTATTTAAATTGGTTTTCCATATAAGATGCAGATGAATGAAAATATTTAGCTATAACTCACTTTGTTTCCTCTCAAAAAGGAGGGGTCTCTCATAGTCAAATTGAAATTTGAATCGATGTATTCATAAGATTTGAGGGCACAACTGCAAATCATATATAAATTTTAGTTTCTAGCAGCAATTATTTGTATTCATAAATCTAAAGGTTATAAAAAAGGATCATATTTTTGATTTATGATTTTTTTCTATTAAATCTAATCATTAAATTTCAAGAATGGCGAGAATATCATATTGCTATGGTAGATTTGTAAGTTCCAACCTTCAAGCACACCTTAATGATCCTATGTTTGGATTGAAGAAGAAAATACGAGACCTTGACCAGATTTGACCAAGGAAAAAAAATCCTCAAACCCTATTGCTACTTTGAGACATTCCCACCGGTTCTACTTCATCCTAGTGTTTTTTGGGATCTACTTCTATTCCGATGTTGTTTTATACTAATTTGAGGAAGTCTCCATTTTCCCTTATGTAATTAAAATTTGCCTAAAAGTGTTTAGATGTAGTTGTTGTGAATTACAAAGTTGATATTGTTATAGAGAACTTAGAAGTTTCTTTAAGTGTTCTCGAAAGTTTCTACCTCGTTTCCAGGAAGTTGTCTATATAAATAACTCCAGTTACAAGTTAAGGTCATCTAACTCAAAATTCAAGCAATCTATTTTACCTATTAGTTCCTCACCTTTTACTTCTCTTTTGAATCTAATGATTCAAATTACAATTCCACCAAGGTTCCAAAAGTCCTCAAAATGTAAGGAACTTCCACAAATTATTTTCTTTTATCTTCCACCAAAAGGCAAGGTGGATGTAGAATTCAACATTTTTGATAAAAAAAAAAAAAATCCAATGTAATAATTCAATAAAATTCAACATTTTTGATAAAATTTCTATTTTCAATAGAAAAATTTAAGGAAATTTAACAAATTTCATTTAAATTCAAGAAATTTCAATGAAATTTAATACAGAAGTAAAAAGTACAAGAACATGTTCAAACAGTAAATTATATAGATAACACAAATATAATGGATTGATCTCTCTAGGTTCTAGAGACAATGATTTGTCTACAAACAGTTCAAGATTGAAAATCCAAGCTTATAAATTAGAATCCACTGAGAAAACAAAGAACCAATTATGTAAGACCAATTATGAGAGGATTCTATCACTAGCGAGTTTAAAATCCCTCTTGAACCCAATTGATATGAACTTGTCATAAAACCTCAACAAAGGACACTTGCCAATTAAATTTGAACCATCATAAGCTTCCTTGAGGAAAAAAGTGCTCCTAGCTCCTTTATTGGTTTTCTAAGAGATCCCATCATTCTTCACCAAACAGACCAACAACTTACAAGGCAATTGATATTGTGCATGAAATGCATCTAATTGGGCAGAACTCAACCGCTTCTCCATTGTTAAACTAAAAAGCTCATGAAGAACTGCTACACCCTTTTACGAGCTTTTGGATCTACAAAATCAAACCTCCGCGCAGTCAAATAAGGTGAAGGGAAGGGCATTTTTTGCCATCTTTGCACTTCTTCGAGATACTTCTTGTTGGGTCTGAAACCAACTGGGAAACTCACCTTAAAAGAGAAAGGACCAGAACAACTACTATTTCTTATGATCTTTGCACTGTTTTGGTCACCTTCACAAGCTATTACTAGGGCATTTAGCTTTGCTTCACATGATGTGATTGCTAAGGAAGAATCCCAACTTTCCAAGTTGAGATAATCTCTCCCATTAACATCTTTCACTGAGAAGAATTCAGGGTACTTTGGAATCAAGGACCTCTTAAAGTCTCTAGGCAATCCTAACTCTGATTTGATGAACTCAATCTTCTCTAATGGAATATGAAAATCCATTGACATCATCAATAGCTTTCTAAGTTTTGTCACTGTTAGGTTTCTCTCAATTGGCAATGTTTGGTGCACATCAGTTCCTGTCACTTGTAATAATCAAATCAGTGCTAAACAGTTTATTTTTTCCTGCCTTGTGTCAAAACAGAATTATTTCCTACTATAATTAATCTAAATCTAATCATGCAAGATTATAGCCATTTCTGGTTTAAATTCAAAATTCTGTCCATGATTGCTCGGTTACTAAAATCTTAAGACCGGATTTCCGTTTCTGTTTTTAAATTCAAATTCTTTCTTTTTCTGATACTTGATTTCAGAATTGCATTTCCAATTTGGATTCTTTCAAATCAAGAGCTCAACGGTCTTAAAGAATGTTTCATTTAACAGCTCCTCCTTTGACATTTTAAGAATGTGTTTTTAAATGCCTTTTGCTGAAACCAGAAAAAAACTGGAAGATCTTTTCAAACAGGTCGAGCAATGTATTTCCCATATTGAAAAGATCTTGATCCTATGAAAGATTCTTGAACGTTTCTGCATCCGTTCTGGAAAGTTCTCTAGCTATCCGCGAGACTGTCACAACAGAAGACGCAACAGGCTATCAGACAGTCTGCCCAGAAGGATTTCCAGAATCTGCATCTCAATGGAAAGATGGTTTTGCCGCTGTCTATTTAACCCTGTCTCGTCTGATGCCAAGTGTGTGGAAAAAGCTTGATAAGTGTTATCTTTTAGTGTTACGAAACTTATTGTTCACTGCTTTTTCATGAGTGAGGGATTTAGAGAATAGCAGTACTTTGTTGTAGCAATTACAGTAGTGACTGTTGAAAATTGCTGGAGACTAGCTTACTGTTAGGAGTGTTGCTGCTTGTCCTTTACTTCTCAGTGAAGAAGTGTTGTGTCCTCATTGTAAGATTATTCATCTGATAGTGGATTCTTGAACTGGGCGAGGCCCCGCAGACGTAGGCCGTTGAGCTCAACTACGTTACCATATCGTGTGTCACCTCTATCTTCCTTTTATTACTTATCATAGCTGTGGGTTTCAGTGGCTCTGAAATTTCAGTCACCAACATGGGTTCCATAAGATCTCTCTAGCAAGTGCTTCTTCTGTTGCAACTTTTTGCGCTTTTTCTGTGAGTTTAATTGGAATGGGTACTTTAGTTCCACCATCAGCTCAAAAGATAGAAGGATACTTTTCAATTAAATCCATCAAGTCCCATTTCTTAACAAACCCAACTTTTTTCTCAAGGTCACTAAGGAGGATTGAGTGGCTTTTCTAACTCAGAATAATGTCTTTAAGTTGTAAAATCAAAGCGGGCTTCTTTCGAAGATCCATTACTCTATAAAGATCATGAACTCTATGATATATTTTCTTCTTGGGTCTTCCCCTAGAATATTTATGCATAATTTGATGAATATTTATGAATATCTAAGACAGTATCTTGGATATCAAGTTGAAGCAACGACCACCCAACTGAATGGTCTCCTTCTAAGAAGAGATTGCAGAGATTGGAAAAAGTTGTTCACATCTCTTTGAAACATGCAGAGATGAGAATTTCCTTTCGGACACAAGATCAAACAATCGCAAGGCATGCTATTAGAGTGACAAACGAGATTTCTAGAATTTGCAAGAAAAACACACATCAATAAATCACTAATTCATAAAGCTAAACATGAACAAATCAAAATGTATTGAAGAATGAACATGTCAATCCAACCAAGGACCAAAAACCCAACCTTGCCATAGACTTCTATCACTTAACTTAAATTTTTCCCTACTTAACATTTTTGACGAAAAACATTTTTTCCCTACGAGAATATCGTCTCGAAAGTGACGAAAAACATTTTTGATGCCCAGATCGCAATTTTCCTACTTAACTTAAATTTTAATTTTAAATTCAACCTTAAGAAATTAGAAAGTTATTTTTAATCACCAAGGTCAATCTTATAAGAATTTTTTTGTGAGACGAGTTCTAACGCATTTAAATATTAAATAATACTTAAATAAAATACAAAATAAAAATTAAAAATTAATAGAAAAAAAATTTAGAAAAATTTAAAAAAATTAAATTAAATAAAAAATTAACTTCCAAATATTAAATTAAATATTAACTTTTTTAAAATTAAATAAAATTGTTCAAAATAAAAAAATTAAATAAAAGTTAATTAAATAATATAATAATTTATTAAATAAAATTAAGTAAATATTATTTTAAAAATAAAATATTTAAAAGGTTAAATAAAATAATGTTAATAAAATATCAATTTTATTAAATAAAACTTATTTTATTAAAATTAAATAAACTTTAATTAATTATAATTATAATTATAAGTATAATTATAATTATAAATCAAATTGTTTAGGCAATGGGTGACATGACTAAACCCTTAAAAAAGTAAATTAATTTAAAATTTAAAATTTAAAACTTGATGCCGCCCCTTACATGGGCAGCATCAAGTTTTGCATTCTTTTTTTTTTTAGAATCCCTCTAGGCAACTTTCTGTCAGCCTAGCATCTAGTTGACAACAAGTTATCTAAAAGGAGATATAAAATATTTGAAAGCTTAAAAGGAGATATAAAAAAATTATCATGCCCTCAATGGTCTTTTGATGAGCTGAAATCAGAAAATAATTTTTTTAAATTTATAGAGGAAATAAGCTGATTTTAGGAAACAATAAAAAGTCCCTTGAGTTTTCCTTTTTAAATTCCATTTAAGTCTTAGCTATTCTTTGTAATATTTTAGTTGACTACAACTCCTTAAACAAAGTTGAATTACATTTGATTCACATTCCAAAAATACGCATATAACGTAAAAATATAAAATTTATAAAATAATATTTTTAGTATTACATAATGACAGAAAATGAAAAAAATTAATCTTTTAAACTTTATAAATTGTTTAATCCTTTCAAATTTTAAAACATAAAAAATTGTATTCGAATCACAAACCAGATGACACCTTAGGGCTTATGTCATATTTATGGTCTTTGAAAAAAATTTTCTAGAAATAAATATTGTGATGGATACATTGTGCTTTATCTATTTATACAAGGTCATCTCATCTTAATTTTTAGTTAGTTCAATCATAAAAGAAAAAAAAAACAATGATATATGTTTTGGAAGAAAGAAAATAAATATCTACTCCTAATAATATAAATTTTATTTTATAACTGAATATTTTAAATTTTTTTTATTTTAACGTAAAAATCTTTTCAATCAATATCTAAACAAATAAATATCTTATAATCTCTCATTTTTAATTGAACCTAACCCAAGAAATTTTCATTGTTTTCTAAATCTTAAAACTAATCTTTTGGTATAATATCAAATGCAATCTTTACAAATTGTATAAATAATAAAAATGATATCATACTCTATGTTTTCAAATTTAATTTTTGGATTACATGCAAAATTGTTGTCTAGGCCAGTAACTTTGTTAATGCATGCTAATGTATTAACCTTTGTGTACTCATTTTAATATGGGTGTAGGTCTTTATATACACATAATCAATTTTGAATCGAAATAATATATGTTAACTTTCTATAACAAAAATAAGCATACATCAAATCAAACGATAAACAAATTGAGAGAAACACATTCATGGTTAAATATACTCAATATTAATCATTCAATTTTAATCTTTTTTCGGTATAAGTTCTCATTGCGCAAAAAAAAAAAACAAAAAGTTAAGCTTAGAGATGGACATAACTTGATGTGATGTCATATTCTTGATGTAATGTTTCCTGCACTTAATCCTCCTTTCTCAGAAATGCTTGTAGGTTCCTACAATATCATACTTGGCAAGATTTACGGTTGCATATAAATTGCATTAGCAAGCAAGTTCCTTAGTTTGATATTGACTTATTTGGATAAATTGATTAGCGCTACTAATGTAAATACATCATGATTGATATGCACCCAATGTACAATGGTTACAATAATAAATATATCATGCTTCAAATGCACCCGATTTATACAATGCTTACCGTATCGATGACTGTTTAAAACTACGAAATCTCTCCAAGCAATCATAACTATCCTAGCTTACATAGTTCACAAGTGAAAGAGATGGGCAAATTCCTAAACTCTTATCTCAGAGAGGATGATGCCTCCTTGTCTTGTGTTGGACTTAGATGTGCTCACCCAATAGGCAACAATAATTGCGCAAGGATTCAGTAACCTGTGATGCAGTCATAGTTTGATTCATGAAGTTCTGCAATTTCTTTCCATCCAAATGTACCATAATGTTGCCTAACCAATTAAATGATTCTGCTCCTATTAAAACCATGAGAATGATTGAAAGAAAAGCAATTCTTGATTGACACAGGGCCATGGAACTTATCAGGCAGTAAGTTCTCCTAGTATTTCCAAATCTGATCAACAAAATTGTACACCTAAAAGATGAGGGGTCCCTATTCTCATAATCTTGAATGCACATGATGCAGGCATCAATTTGGCAACCATTGTTGAATAAAAGTTGAGCACATTCACAACGAGATCAGGCTACGAAGGGGAAGGAGGAATGGAATAATCAAAGTGGTTAAGGAAGAAGGATTAACTTACTGCTACCACTGATTGTGAAATTGCTTCTGTTTGTACACATTTGAACGCTTATTCTCCTCTAGCAAGTTGTTTCTTACATGACCTTTTTTTGTTTTCTTTTGTGTGGTTTTAATGCTCACATGGCCTGTAGTATTTCCTTCCATCCCACATTCTGTTTTGATGTATATAGCTCCTAAATAAAACTTTGATGTTGAATTACTATAATTAAAGAATAAGTTGCTATTAGAGGCTGTCCTTGAAATCTATTTGCTATCAGAGGCATTATTTCATTGATTTTGAAATACATTGCTGTAACAGCAAAAGTAAGCTTGAAGAAAGCTGTAATATTGTTCTCACTGCTGATCAAGGAGTTGTTGGTGTGACAATGGCACATTACAGCAAACTAATTAGACAATGCTTACAAGAAATAAAGCTTCTCAGATGAGTCATGTTTAAATGAAGCTTTGTTACTCCACATGCTGATGAATAAACAAAATTCATATATATTGAGAGTTAGAACTTAGAAGTGAAAAAAATGCAAAATTAAAAATTAAAAGCAAGAATGTCTTTTATTGTTTTCTATTTGTTATGTTCATTTGATTTTCAAATGTTGCCTAAATGCTTAGAACTTTTTTTTTTCTTGAAAGTAAATAGAGGACTTGATTTGAAGTAAAGGAATCAGAGCAACCAGAAATGCTCCTAAAAAAAGTTTATTTTATCTGAGAATCCTGTTTGTTGCTTTTTTGTGAGTTTTCAATGACATAGACTTCTTTTCTTACAATTTTTTATTTCGGAAAAAATTGTTTTTTTTTTCTGTCAACTATAATCAAACCAAAAGAATCCGCAAATAAAATAAGAAAATGGAATGTGCTTTGTTACTTCATTATCTAAAATAATTAAAATTATTTTCTTAATACTATATTTATAAAAGTTGTGAAAATTATACCATGTTTTAAGTGTGAAGTGATAAAAGTAATCAGTTCAAGTTTAATTATAATGTGATTTTTTAAGGGTCTAACTATATATATTAATCATAAAAAAGTAAATTATTAACGCATTCTCTTACGTGTATGACGATACATTGACTTAATTTATAGTAAGGACAAGCAAACGTGTTTGTAATGAGTTTTGAATACGATACCTAATAAATAAAATTTGCTCTGATATTATGTTAGAAATTACTTGACCTAAAAGTTATATATGTTAGATAAGGGTCATAATTTTTAGGTTAAGTAGATTTTAACATGATATTAAAGCGAAGTTTACTTAAAAGTTCTTATGTTCGAACCATATTTTGTTTATTCCTTCTTATTATAAAAGTTTATTTGTTATTATACACGTGAGGGAGTATGTTAATAATCAATTTACTCATGATTGATATACATAGTGGGACCTTTATCTGACAATTATAACTATTGGGCCAAATGATTTCGAACACTAATAATTTTTTTTAATGTGCAAAGTGTCTTATTAGTAGCTCCTAGTTCCTCAAATGAGCCCACAATTATTTTTTTTTTCTGTTATTCAAGCAAAAACAAATAATAAGTAGATGCATTATATATACATTTATCTAAGGGTATTTGGAATTTGTATGAGTGATTAACTAATTAGACAATGAATAACTCTTGCGCGCAAGATAGAATATGAGTGGATTGGATAGAAATATAAAATTAAAAGTAAATTAAAAAAGAAAAACAATAATAAGAGCACAAGAAAATAAAAAATAAAAAATATTTTCTTAGTTAATCCCACTAAAATGGTAGGATTAAAGAAGGTAGACTCATAGGATTAAGGAAGGTAGACACACTACAACAAGGAATACTTTTAGCTATAAAAATTTTCATTGCTAAATATTACACTTTATTGTCAAATATAATTAGCAAAAAAAAATTTTCATTGCAAAGTCATCGCTAAATATTCATCGTTGATTGAATTTAGCAATGAAAAAAATGTATCATCACTAACTATTTGTGATAAAAAATAATTTTGTAGCAGAATGAGGGTTTTAACTATGAAATATAATTAGCTACAAAAACATTTTTTATTACAAACATTTAAATTTGGCAACGATTTTTGAAGTCAATGCTAAACAATGTTGACTATGATTTTTTTATTTTTGTAGTTAATAGCTATCTTTATCTATAAATTATTTTCATTGCTAAAAATATAAATTAACTATAAAATAAGATTTGTAGTAAAAAATTACATTTCTTAATAAAGTTTTTTTATAGCTAAAACAAAAGTTTAACTATGAAATGAAACTTATAGATAAAGTCCATATTTTTCTACAAATTTTTTTCGTCACTAAATTGTACATTTCACTACAAATTTTTTTTATTTATAGTAAAATATTATATTTGTGTATGAATTATTTTTATTACTAAAATATATATTTAACAATAAAAAGTACTTTATAGTAAATATTCTTTAACAACAACTAAATAATATTGTCGAAAATCTTGTCCTTTTTCTTTTAGTTGAAAATATTAAAAAAGAATTTCATATTTTGTGCATTACTAAAATATAAACTCATAATTGACATAAAAGATAAGCATGCATTAATAATTAAGAAAGTGATTACAAATTGTCTTTTTTACAATATCATTAAGAACAAAAGAATTGTATCAATAAGATCTACAAAGAGATAATGAAATTGAAGGTCTTCTAACATATTAACTACCATTTATAGACAAAGACTCGTAATTTTCTCAATTGTTCGCTTCTCTTCAAGCCAAGTTTATTTACATTTAGATTGAGTAGTTAAATAATTTTTTTGGCCTTTGTCTCCATTGTAATACCTAACACCCCATTTCAACACCCTATAAACCCAAAATCTCATATAAAAAATAAACTAGAAAAGCCCAAAAAAAAAGCAAGCTTAACAAAAGTTATTTTGCATTAAGATTAACATCTTTTTCCCCTGCACAAGGACTATCTAATATATCATTGTTTTGTCCCCTTCAAACATATCTGTAAGTAACATAAGGATATATTATCAAATTTGTTTCAAATTCCATCATGAATTGAACATCAGTTGAGAACTACTTATTAGGTACTAATACAAAATAAATATTAATCTAAATGCAAAAACAATTACATACAATGAACAAAAGATTTTAATGTACCATCTTTTATTTTTACCAACATATCTACCTATCCATTATTCCATCAATAAAAGAATAAAAGTTAATATTGCAAAAATCACTATTTAAATTGATTCATGGACTAAAAAGTCTCCAAATAAGCATTTATCTAACATAAACAAGAAACCAAAGTGATTAAAGAAATTTTGAAGAGAAACCTAATAAGAAATCCAAAAAAAAAAGTACCTAAAACCGCCCCAAAAACATACATGAGATCAGAAAGACTAATTGATGTACATTTCAATACCTATAAATCTTTTATAGTTATTAGCAAATACAAAGCTCAAACAAATAATTAGTGTTCATTTGAAGATTAATTAATGAGCATCGTCATGATACAAAAGAGCACATATCTTTTTCTTTCCTTTTTATATTATGACCCACCTTTTTCTTCCAAACAGTATATATGAAGTTACTAAAGATAGATCCAAGCCCAAAACCTCACAAATCTTTGTTGAAAATTGAATTAACCAGAGTCAAAGTTTTATTCATTAAGGATCCTTTTTTAGATTTTTCCATAAATTTAGTTTGTAGAAGTTATCCCTAACAATCTAAATAAGAGCCAAATAAACATTATTTTGTCCCAATTGATAAACAAAAACAATAAAGAAACCCCATTATGCCCAAAAAGGTTAAAAAAAAAATTAGTGCAAGACTACTTTGCAACAAAGAATCAAATAAAATACATTACAAGTAATCCAATTTTATCAGTCTCTCTTTATAGCCATCCAATTTATGGAAATTCATGTCATATTGTTCTTGCAAGACTAGTTATCAAGACTTATGGTGTTGATAAGTAGTGATTTGAGTTCTTCATTTTCATGTTCTTTCTTTCTTCATTTTCTTTTATAGGTTTTACTAGTTTATAACTTCAGTTCTTTTAAACCTTAAGTTAGCTATCATGAACAGAGCAGAGCTTTTAAGGGCACATTCTGTCTTATATGTACAACTTAATTTTCTATTCCACTTGTAATATATATAAGTGTATTGAGAATTTTAGTAATAACTTATATCTACCTGTGATAAGAGATCACCAATGATCATTAAAAAGAGAAAAATACTAAACATAGACAAGAATATGGTGGTCAATTCAAGCATGTTTAATTTCCTGTTTCATAGTAAATTACTCAAGAGTGATCTTTCTTTAGACCAAACATTCAAAAACAGGAAGGATTTGGATAAGTTACCAATTGTGAGGTCGTTGCCACTGAGGCATTGTTGTTGGATTGTACAGCCACCGCATGGGTAACCCAAGTAATCAACATGGTTCCCACTACCCCTCTTTTTGTTTCCTTCAACATCACTCATATCCTATCAAAATTTGTTACACCCCGGCTCCCGGTTTCTTCTATTCTGTGTCTCGATTGCGACGATCCGTCGCTTGGGGCCGCGCGCGGAGAGGGCGCGCGCCCGTTCGTTCGTTCGTTCGTTCGTTCGTCGAGAGCCGGAGGCCACGTTGTTCGGTTTCTTTCTTTCTCA
>JAJIYU010009735.1:0-16718 GCA_030144865.1 Tinospora cordifolia | reverse complement strand
AGTATGCGTGTATTTATTTAAAATAAATAAAACATTATATAAGTATCAATTTATAATTACATAAATGATTATCTGAAAATAAAATATGAAATAAATAAAAATATATGAAGATAGAAAATATAGATTATTTAATTATTGACATTAAAAATATTAAATAAATAGAAATATCTCTAATAAATACAATATTAAAGAAATAGAAAGGAGTGAATATTAAAAAAATAATAAAATAGAAAGATATGTGCAAAAATCCATGTTTACATCAATTAAAAAGTTTAAAATTGGCAAATTTCGAATAATAACAACCTTAGAAAGTGATTTTGGTAATTAGAAACTACATCCAATGGTCCAAACTTAATCTGTTATTTCCAACGAATAAAATTAAAGCCCAAAACAGCACTCAGGAGCACCGGATCATTGAAAATCCAATGGCCCAGAATACATCCGCCTAATCTAACGGTCAAGATCACTTTTGTTGATCGCGAATCAGATCTGAACACTGCAATTGATGACCATCCAACGGCCAGGATCCGTGCTCTCATTCTGATGATCATCAGGTGTTGCGCTCGAGGTTCATCCAACGGCGAAGATCAAAGCCACAGTGGTTGATTGCGAACGGTGCTGCGCTCGAGGACGATTGGATGGCTCAGATTTGAGGCACGTTTGATCGATCATGATTCAGTGCGGCACTCGAGGTTGATCAACGGTCGACACTAGTTTCGTTGATCGCGAACTGTTGTGCTGCAATCGATGCTCATTTGACGGACGAGATCTGAGGCGCCCTGATCTTGTGCTGCGATCGAGGAAATCCAACGGTTTGAAGCTGAGAAGATTTTTGATGATCGCGAACCATTGATGCGATCAAGGATCATCAATGTCCCGGATTTATTCTCTAATTAAACTGAGTTTAATAATCGAAAAATTTGAAAAAAATCCAAAAAAAATTTGAAAATTGTGTTTTTAAAATTTTCAAATAGACTTGCTATTTTCTCATATTTGGGGGGCACGAAAATTTGAATTATTAGCAAGTTTCCTACAAGGAGAACACCAAAAACTTACCATTCTACACTATTTTGAACTCTATATAAAGGACCCCTAGTGCTCACATTGTTTTCATCCCAAATCAAGAACATATTAGTCTCTCTTGACTCTCTCTAGCCTTCTTCTTGACAATCCCCTCAGTTCTTGAGTAATCTTGAACTATTTTTGAGTGTTCTTGAGAGTTCTTGAGTGTTTTAACGGAACTCTGCCGGATTTCAGAGGTGTGCATAAAAGACTTATTTAAGGTGAAAGTGATTTCTAACTTTTACTTCTTTATTTTAATTTAAATAAGTCTTGCATGTGTGATGATGTTTTGAAGATGAATGATTAAATATATGTCTTAAATATGCATGCTTTATTTATTTGATGTGCCATGAATATACATGTTATGCATGTTTAGAAATCAAGAATAATAATGCATGATATGCATGAATTGTGTCATGGATAAATATTTAATGATCATGTTATGTACATGTTATTTCTATGGTTTAATCCGATATTGTGTGTTTTATCACTAATAAAAGATTAAATAATGATTCAATCCACGTACCGGCGCGATGATGGACTGCATAGTATCATTGTGTGTGTTGCACCCCCGATCCGACTTGTCGGCTTACCTTTGATGATTTTAAACCGGGTTTCCAAGAGTGATCCCACTTCATAGATATTGGGTTTAAGTTTCCAAAAGTGATTTTCTCTCCCAACGATGTGGAACACAGAGATTAAATTCTTTCGATCCGAATGTCAACCATAAACAAGAAATTTGTTTGAATCGTCTAATGTACAAAAGTTTTTGATATGCTTGGTTTGTTTGAATTAAAATAATGATTTAAATGTTTAGAAAGATCCACTAAGCTATGTGCTCCCTCTTCCTTCTATTTTTCAGGTAATTGATTTATATGAAGACCATGAATATTAGTTAGATTCTTTTTATTTAAAAAGTTGTTAATTTCTATGTAAGGGCATGTTGCCCAAGTTTTTAATCTTCCGCTGTACTAGTTTTCTTTAAGATCAAATTATGTACTCAATTGTATTTAATTAATTGAGTTTTTGAATTTCAGTTATTCATCAATTTCTTAAATTTAAATTATGTACTGTCAAATAAAGTTAAGGCATAAAATAATTGAAATAGAAAATGATGGTCATGTTCAATACTTAAAGATGTGGGGGTTGGGGTTACACTTTCCTTTCCGTTTCAGCTTGAATCTCCCTTTAGATTTCACTAAAATCATAGAAACGAAGAAAAAGATAAACAACGAGGGTTTGAAGAGTAAGATGAATAGTAAAAATTGGTATACCATATACCAATAATTTTTTTCAGCATTGTATAACAATTGTGAAAGCTTTGGTATATCATTTTAATTGTTTGAGAGGTTGTATCCTATTGTACATTACTTTTAGAGATTTTAGAGATTTTTAGATATTTTATACCATTTTTCTAGCACTGTATACATGTATACATAAATTATTCACTCTGTATACTAGTTTTTGAATCCTGCAACATATTCTATTCACAAATGTTAATATTTTAACTATATACAAAAGTCATACACATTGTATACCAATGTTTTTAATCCATATCTCATTAATCAATGCTAATATCTTAACTGTATATATAAATTATACACTTTGTATACACACTATATATCAATTTTTGAGATTTTACAACATATCTCATTAATCAATGTTAATATCATAATTGTAGACGGAAGTTATTCACTGTATAGACCAGTTTTTTAAATCCTACAACATATTTCATCCATAAATACTAATATTCTAACTATATACAAAAGTTATATACACTGTATACCAATGTTTTTAATTTGTTTTTCATTAACCAATGCTAATATCCTAACTGTATATAGAAGTTATACACTCTGTATACACATTGTATACCAATCTTTGAGATTTGCATATCTCATTAATCAATGTTAATATCCTAACTGGATATAGAAGTTATTCACTTTGTATACCAATTTTTTAAATCCTGCAACATATCCCATCCAAAAATGCTAATATATTAACTGTATACAAAAATTATACACATTGTATACCAATATTTTTATCCACATAAAAACATCTAGTTGATTATTCTCACTTGTTGCTGATCGTGCCATTTTTTTTTTTTTCGAAAAAGTCGATATTTCCATTTTTATAAAAATTCGTTTTCAAATTGTTTTCCAATATTCTTGTTATTAATTTTCTTGATTTTATATATAAACAAAAATGACAGTATTTTTTGTAAATATTCATATTTTTCTATACATAAATGTGTTTCGTGCTAGACCCAACTTGCGACACCCTTAAGGGTGGAAATTCGTGTCATCATGTTATAAACAGGTCATGTTTAAACAACTTTAACTCATATGTTGCAAACCCAAACCCAACTCATTTATTAATCATGTCAGATTTGCAAACTTAAACCCGACCCGTTTATTAACAATGTCATAATCGTATACCTGTATATAACTTATTTAATTTTGTATAATCAAAATTTAAAATTATTTTTTATAAATTAATTAAAATATAAAATATATTAAAATAAATTAAGTTTTTAAAATTTTTCAAAAAATAATTAAAATTATATTATTAATAAATTACTAAAATACATTAATTTTAAATTAATTAATTTATAATTTATTTCTTAACTTATTCATAATCGTGTTAAACATGTCATTTTCAAGTTTAACAGGTTAATCTGTTTATGACCCGAATTTAGTCGTGTCTAATCGTGTTTGACTTTTTTTTGACTGAAACTCGTTTATACTAAACCCAAACTTATTAACTTCGTATCGTATTCAGATTGGACTATCGTATTACATCATAAATTATTAGCTCAATACACGCTAAATCAGTGATCTCATTTTTCTACCAATCATCACCATTTAGTTTATTTTGTTCCATCTTTACCCCTTCCTTTGGGTCCGAATTTTCAAATTTGGATGGCAAATTTGCATTTATTTGACTCCGTCCCAAGGACATCCTTTTCCCTCTCCTCTCCTCTCCTCATCTATTTAAATGCTCAAGCCCATCTCCAACTGTAACTTCTTCTTTAATTTATTTAGGACATCAATCAACACCATAATCATTTAGCGAATCTTCAACTTTCGGCCAAACTTAGTGCCAAAATGGTAATTGTTTATTTATTTATTTTTTGTTTTTTATTTTCTTTTGTCTTTTCTTTTCTTTTTATAATTATGATTATGATTATAATTATAATTATAATTATATTTATTTAATTTAATATTATATTTTCTTACTATTTGTATTATTAACTTAAATAAAAATTTTACTTATCTAAACTTTTTACTTAATTTTAGTTATTATTTTATATTACCTTTTTATTTATTATTTTATTGTTTATTTTGCTATTTTATACTTATTTTAATTCTTTATTTTTTAATAAACCTATTTTAATGTACTTATTGTTTTTCTTAATTTAATACTTTATTTCAAATTTTTATATATTTAAAATTCTAAAATTATGAAATTGATATAATATATAAAACTGAAGATTATAATCTATTAAACCAATTTAGGAATGCACAATAAAAAATATAACATACAATCTAATATTTAAAATAAACAAATAAATAAATAAATAATTATTTTTTATTAATTATTACAAATTTTTACTGTATTATTCATTATTTATTTAATAATTACAAATTAAATATAATATTAAATAAATACAAAAAAATAAATTTTAGATATACAAATATAATTTTAAAACAATAGTAGAAAAAATATGAAAAAGAAATATTCTAAAAATATTCTTTGGAGTGAAAACTAGAGTAAATAAATTAGAGAAAAAGTTATTATTTGATATTAAAGTAACTTCAAAATTTAGTAAAATATAAAATTAAAGTTTGAGATGACCTTACACCATTTCTAATACCAAAAAAAAAACTCTTTTTTTTATTTTTATTTTTATCACTTTTTATGTTCTTCTCTATCATTTTCTCAAAAATATATATTTTTCCACATAACTTCTATTTCACATATTTACTTAATATTAATTAATTAATAATAAATAATATATTATAAAATTTAGATAATTAATCAGTTATGAAGTAATTAATTAATTTAATGGTTATAATTTTAATTTAATAATAAAATACTAAAACGATACTTTTTAGTTTAATTAAATGATTTTAATTAAAATCTAATTTAATAGGATAGAAAACACAAAAAATAAAAAAACAAAAAGGCAAAAATTAAAAATAAAAAGTACATCACAACACCTTGGCATGGTGAAAACGTGGTTGAAGACCAACCATGCACCATTATTTTATTTCTTTTCTCTCATGTTTGTCTTTTTTTTAATTTATTTTTTAACTTTCTATTAGTTTTTTTTTTTTAATTTTTTTTTTATAAATTTATAACATTCTTAAAATTTTTAAGAGTAATTAAATAAAAAATTCTTAACTTGACTCTACGGTAAATAAGATCAAACCCAATTAAGGGCGAAAGCATGCTGGGTATGTGCGTGCAGGATCTGACCGGCGCACCAGCGGCGCGCGTTAGCTTTACTTACTTTTTTAATAACTGATGTGTGCGCCGCTCTTTAAAGCTCGGTGCTTTCTTCGACTCCATGCTTCTTCTTCTATCTATATCGTGTTCCAATTCGAGGAACAATTTGAGCTCCAAACCGGATCACGCACCACATCTCCGATTAAATCGGTTGATACGCACTTGGAATCTTTGCAAATCGTTCACGCCCATCTTCGAATCGGCTGGAGATCAAGTCTCGGTTCCAGATCGAGAGATATCACAGTTCATACGTACGTTAATCTTGTTCGTTCATTGGGTTCACACGTTGTTCGTGATTTCCTTGTGGTTCTGGTGTGAAGCGTACGTGAAGAGGAATCGCATGTTTTAAGTTGCGAGGTATACTGGTATTGCTGGCTTTTACATGCAATATCTTGCGGTGGTAGGTACGTGAATGAGCGAAGAGAAGAGTTTGGCGGAGATATGATGACGAGCCAAGAGGTGAAAGTTAGGAGGGAGACGGTGGAAGCGTGCATGAAATGTCCTCTCTGTAACAAGTTATTGAAGGATGCAACCACCATATCTGAATGCCTTCATACGTGTAATTAGTTGTTCCCTTTTCATTTACTATTTCTCGTCTATATTTATTTATTTTTTGATGATTTGTGTTCTTCGGGCTTTTTTGAATTCTGTTAGGCGTTTTGAATTTCTGGGTTTTTACATTGCGTTTTATTCAGTTAAGATTCCAGCTTTGTCGTTTTAAATTTGAGGATTTGGAAGAAGGGATAGAAGAGATTTGAGGGAGGGGTTGTATGTGTGATTGTTCTGGATATGGTTATTGTACATTTCAGTACATGTTATGAAGGCAATTGACGGGAAAATTGCTTTCGCAATGGATTTTGAGCTACGCAAGATGGAAAGGAGGAAGCGTTTTGGTCTTGGAAAAAATCAAAGAATGTAAAGGAATGATCTTGGATGGATAATTGCTTGTATTTAAAGTTGTGAGGTAGTGTGGCCAGTGGAAATCGGATATCAAGATTTTCTTTTATTTCCATTGTAGATCAACTGTTCATACTTGTAGTACTAGGTATACTTAGATGAATGTTTGAAGTAGCTTTCAGGAACAGAGTCATTGACCTTGAAATGTTGAAGAACATAATGGAAGAAGATGTAGCCTTTTACTTGAGAGACTCTATGTTTATATTTATACGTTCTTGTCTTTAAATATTAGTGTGGCTCTTTGGCAGTTCTTGATCATTTTTCCAAACCACTCACAACTTTTCAATCTGAAATCATCATTATATATATATATATAATTGTCTTAAATATTAGTGGGGCTCTTTCACAGTTCTTGATCATTTTTCCTAACCACCCGCAACTTTTCAATCTGGAAGTCAACAATAAAAATGACTTTTGTATATATATAATTAGATTTTTAGAAGTTGTCAAACGGAGGATTGGTCTTGCATGTGAAGGAGTATGAATTGTAAAACTACTTGTAGGAGGATATGTTTCTTTCTTTCTTTTCTTTTCTTTTTTTTTTTTAATATATTTTTTCTTTTTTATTTGATTCTTGCATTCTACAGCAGCTGTGCATAACAAGAATTAAAAAAACCTTGATTTTATTTTATATGGTCTGCAACTTGATAAAATTTTCCTAGGACTTCTTTTTTGCTTCAGGTTGCCACAAGTTTTGTAAGTTTTGAAGGAGCGATTACATGTTATAATTTGCCCATTTGAAGATGAACAATTTCTCTATGTAGAAAAAAGAAGGCATATTCTTTCTGTTCTATGCTTGCAAAAAAGATTTTGTGATGTTGCTTTTTCTTCTTCCTAAGAAATTTCATAGTTTAATGTTCAAGAGTAGTAGGGGATAAAAAGACCTGTCTGTTAGAGTACAATTTACAGTTACAGAATTAGTAGAATCAACATTTGAGTTTCCTTACTTTCCACATATGTTCTTATATTGTTACAATTAAATATCTTACAATGCCATCTTTCAAATCTCAAATCAGTTTGCAGGAAGTGCATTTATGAGAAACTCACAGATGAGGAGGTTGATTGTTGTCCAAAATGCAAGATTGATTTGGGTTCTGTTCCTGTGGAGAAGCTCAGGTTAAGTTCTTAAATAATTATTAGTCTTGCTTCTTCAGTGAGTGTATGGTATTATTTATTCTTTTATTGGAATGTACATAGTCTATGTTTTAATGTACTAAGTCTCTATGCCTTAAGAGTGACTGATTGGAAATTAATATTTATCAAATGTACATATGACACATTACTTGAATGCTATTTTTTCTTTTATGGGAATGTACAGAGTTTATAGTTGTATGTTTTTATTTTATTATATTTTTCTTTATTCATTTCTTTTGTGAATACAGGATTTTTGTGTGCTTCTTTTGGGTTTTATCTCTCAAACTAATATGAGACAAAAAGAAGTTAAGAGAAAAAGATAGAATCGGCTGAGGAAATGAGGCATGAAGAGTTAGGAGTTTGTTCTAGTTTTTGGTTTGTCTTCTCATTGTCAAATAATAATCATCATTGTCATCATCATCATCTACGACCTCAAGTTTTACTTATTATTTTATGCAAGGCTTGTTTTTCACATATTTATTATTATTATTTTTTTTATAAGTTGTAGAGTTTTGTCTAAGACCTCAAGATGGCTTGTGTTATGTCAAACTATTGGACCAATTGTCACGAGTTCAATTCTAAGTTTATGTCACTGAAGTTTTATAAAACTTAAAGAGTGACCAACCCTGAGCTACTCTTTCATTTCATATTTATTAAGTTAAAGTTCTTTGGAACCTCAAGCCTTGAGATATTGTTTTCACTGATAGCCGCTTAGGCTTTTTACTTTGGTCATGCCAGTCTCTGATTGTGAATTTTCAATACAGTTAGGAAGCTCAATTCCTTTGTTGGTTCTTCTTGAATAAATCTGAAAAGCGAGAAAGAATCATTCTAAGTAGAAAGAAAAGACTAAGCCAAAGAGGTTTGAAGCTAGATTGATGGTTGCTACTATTACTGAAAGCTTTGTTGCTGTCAGTATTCATATTTCATTTCTGAGACATTGTATCATTAGATATGCTCTTGTAGTTTAAAGCAAATCCTTTGAATGGTTGATAACCAGGCCAGATCACAACTTGCAAGATATAAGGAGCAAGATTTTCCCTTCAAAGAGGAGGAAAGTCAAAGCTGCTGAAGATGCACCTTCTATTTCATTGCCAATTAGACGAAAAGAGAGGTCACTTTCATCACTTGTGGTGAGTACTCCCCGAGTGTCTACACAGACCACCTTAACAGGAAGAAGAACAAAAGCTGTTGCTAGAAAGGCTTCCACTTTACGGGGATCCAGTTTTTCTGTTGAGACACCCATTAAAAAAGAGGAAGATGTCATCGATGATCAACCACAGAGCTCAAGCTCACCTGAGACACTAAACAAGATAGCTCAAAATAAAAGGCAGGTAAAGAAGGCTGGACGCTGATTAATTATGCCCACAACATTACAAATCGTCCAGAAATCTGTTAGGCAGGAACTATCTTTGTTTTGCACTTGCCATATCGATGCCTTTTCTGATTTAGTATTATTTGCATACGACTAATTTGAATTCTCAACTGTCAATGGTGCAGAATTCATCCATTGCCAACCAATATAATCATTTTTTCTATAACAAAGATACAGATATTGGTGATGAAGCTCGGGATGGGAAAGTTGATATTTGGAAACCATTAAACTGTTTGGTTGAAGCTGCAAATAGAACAAAATCTTCTAAGTTCCATTCACGAGGGCCCTCTGGGAAATCAGAGACACCTCATGGCTCTAAGAGTGAACTACAATTGCATAGGGGGAAAATTAGGGAACAGGGGCATAAAAGTAAGGTTCAGAGTGACAAGAATGGCACTAATTCACCCCTGGGGTTTGTGAAATCCAGAAAGTTGCATGGCATGAGGAGAAAAAGGGAGGGTTCCTACAGGGAACGTGGCACCACTACTCAAGCTATTTTGGATTCAGATGGATTTAAATGGAATAGAAGTCGCCCAATTTGGTTCACATTGTTGGCTTCTGAAGACCAGTAAGAAACCTCTTGTCCTTCAAGAATTTGAAGGCCTCTGTCTTTTTTTAGTTATTTTTTAATTTTTGTCTTGTTTACAGGATCAGGTGTACTGTCAATGAATATTGAATGACAAATTAATTATATGTTTAATTGTCTCAGAGAAGGAATTGATCCCTTGCCTCAAATATCAGCAAGTTACTTGAGAATACGGTGAGTTCCTTTCCGCATGAATGCTTGTTGGTTTTTGTGTGTAAGCTTCTTTGATATCTTCAATTCTTCAACTTTAAATTTTAACATGCAAATACAACTTGCTTATTTGGTATGCAATCTAATCCTATATGCTTTTTTATTGTTTTTTATCCCATTTTCTTTATATTATAGTGCATAATCTTGCGATATTTATTCATAATTATTGGAGGCATATATGAAAACATCAACTTGTGAATGAGAGTGGCTTGTTTTAGTTGCTACTAGGTACTTGTAAATTAGGGGTGGCTATTAATATCTTCAATTCTTCAGCTTTAAATTTTGACATGCAAATACGACATACGTATTTGATATGCAAATCTATTCCTATATGCTTATTTAATGTTCTTTTTCCTATTTTCTTCATGTCATAATGCACAATCACGTGACAATTATCCAAAATTGGAGGTTGCATATATGAAAACATCAACTTGTGAACAAGAGTGGCCTGTATTTGATTGCTACTGGGCACTTGTAAATTAGGGGTGGCAATTAGGTCAATGTTAAAACTGTGCATGTGATGTTTTAAATTAGCTGGAAAATTCCTTTCCCATTTCAGTATGAACTTCATTATAAGTCAAATGTTTGAAAAGTCTTAGTTGAGCCATGTGACTTGAGGTTCACCTTATTGAGGTGCTCAATGAAAGCCTTAACTGAGGTTCAAGTCTCAAGGTTGTGTGATGAGGTTCAGGCCTCACTCTATGTGTGCTTTTGAATGCTAACTCTTGCTGAACCAAGTCGAACTCGAATCTGGTCCGTTTTGACAGTATTTGATTGACAACTTTTTCTTTTTATATTTTTTATAAGATTCATCGTCACTTCTAAGGTATTACATTCGAGTGGCTTAAAAAGTTCAAATTATTGAAATAATGAGGAAGGAATACTTAGCTCAGTGAGTTACCTAGGACCATATTATTAGATTGATTGATCTGATTACATCATGGATTGGCAGGGTGATTGGGTCATTTTCTATTTCCTGAGTCGATGACCATTATTGTTGTTTGGGATTTTGATCCAAAACAATATAGATTCATGAGTACAGCTACCTTATTATGTCATATTTTCTTTATATATCCATGTGAGCGGCATCTAATTAATGTAACACTAGTTGCTAAAGAGTGCTACTATTATAGCAGCAAGGGTGTTGCTTGAGCAGCACAAACAGGAACGTAATGGGAACAAGGGTGTTTTTCCTGTGTAAATGAACGACTCCTGTTTCATGTTAATATAGATTCATGAGTACAGCTACTTTATTATTGGATCAGTTTCTATTTCCTTAGTGGATGACCATTGTTGTTGTTTGGGATTTTGATCCAAAACAATATAGATTCATGAGTATAGCTACCTTATTGTGTCATATTTTCTTTTCGTATGAATGTGAGGGGCATCTAATTAATGTAACACTAATTGCTAAAGAGTGCTACTATTATAGCAGCAAGGTGGTGCTTGAGCAGCGCAAACAGGAACGTAATGGGAACAAGGATGTTTTCCTGTGTAAATGAACGAGACCTGTTTCATGTTAAAAATAAGTATCAGTATAGAAAAAAAAAAATAAAAAACAACTTAATTTATTGCATTACTAATTCTAATCATTCAGTCGCAAACACCAATGTGGTTAATGATTTTTTGCCAGATTCAAATAGAAGCCTGAAATACTCCCTACAGTTTCACAATTTGGAAATAGCATGATTTATTTGTTTTCTTAACTTTCATACCATACACTTACAATGCATAATATAAACCCCAATTTTAATTGAATTGTCTTTGCTTGGTTTTATCTGTCTTTGATGTGCGTGTATCTAGAAGGAATGGATGTCTTTAAAGAGAATAAGTGATTGAAAAGAACTCGTCTCTTCGAAGACATCCAATAAGATTTAGAAGCATTCAGAGGCTCAGTTTTTTGAATGTAGTAGGTGCACAGCAACCAATAGGTGGACAAAGAAAACAGTGGATGGGAATTGAAATTTGTTTTCAATTTGTTTTTGCTTTTTTTTTTCTGCATGTTTTATTGATGTTTATAATATTCAGAATTTTCTGTCCTATAATAATGATTTGGCCTCCTAAATTTCATTCATCAGAATTTTCTGATGTTTTTGCTTTTTTTTTTCATTCATCATCACAAGTAAAGAATCCATGCCAATTATGGCTGGAGTGTTTTAGGTAGCTCGACTGAATAGGTAGTTTAAATTGGAGATTTACTTGTTGGTTGCCTGGATTTTAGGAGTCCCTTCCATCTAGTGACGGGCTCTATGTGATGAATCCACCCTTTCATGAGTAAATCTTTGTTTTCTGATCCTTTCTGAACCGAAAGTTCTACTTTTTATGTGGAAAAGGATGAGTTTTGTTATTTATTTATTTATTTTAAATAGAAATGAAATTATATTCGTTGAGTTAACTTTGTGGGAAGAGGTATCCCTTACAACCAAGACAAGGCAGTAACAAAGTGAACCGAATGCTGAATCACAAACTAGACAACACAGTTACAAACAGTGCCCACCATTGAGTTACAAACTATTCCAATGCATCTCATGCAAATTGTTGTGCCAGTTTGATAGCCACCCCCGGAACTTGTATCATACGAAATGTAAGATTATTATTACGATCTCTTGTATCATACAAAATGAAAGATTATTATTATGATCTCACATTTGGAAAATTCATCAATACTTTGTTCATTCACAGTGAAAAACTTTCTATTTGCATTTAACGGTAAGTCATGATGGATTCCTAATGGAAAAGCAGAAACTTCTGGCACAGAATAGTGTGGGGGAATCATGATGGCCGCATGCATAGAATGTGACTATTTTCTTAAACCCATGTTTAAGCATCTTTTTGCCCACTTTAGCACTTTCTAGAGTAATTTACCTTCTGATACAGTTTATCTCTTTATTTTGGCATCAATACGGTCATTAGAAAAGACTGCTACTTCGTTTTAGTGTATTATTTCTTAAATGATTCTTAAATGATTCTCCTTCAAGAGAGATGACTTGATATTGGAAAGTTGACTTGTTTGATTGAAAATTGAATATCAGGCACTAGTTACTGGTTTCTGATAAATGTACCCAAAATTATTTGTTTTGATTTGGAAATGCAGCAAGTTCAATTTCTTCTTGATCTTGTTCTTCTTCACTTTTTTTTATTTACTTTTGGGTTTTTTTCCCTAAAGCAGGTCAAAGTAACACAATGAAAACAGTAATATAAAAGTAACACAATGAAATCAGTAATAAACAGTCAACCTCCTTTGCATGATATATGACCCTTATATTTATTTATTTTTTACAGGAAACAGATACGGGACTATTATTTAGTCTATTGATTCTTTTTTCTCCGTTCTTTTTTTTTTTCTCGTGGCGTACTATTAGCTAAGCATTACCAAGGTTGCATGCTTTCCAAGAAGTTTCAATGAATGATTGAAGGAAAATATTCTAGCCAAGTATTACTAGCATGAATCCTTGGACCTTTTATTAAGATCAAGAGATTGAATGATGAAATCACGAATGTGACCGAGGTTATCTCATTTGAATATTTTCTAATGATCAATTGT
Organism: Tinospora cordifolia; assembly: GCA_030144865.1. Taxonomy (NCBI): domain Eukaryota; kingdom Viridiplantae; phylum Streptophyta; class Magnoliopsida; order Ranunculales; family Menispermaceae; genus Tinospora; species Tinospora cordifolia. The sequence continues at coordinate 3,344 of JAJIYU010009735.1, read as the reverse complement.
TTTTCTCCTTTCTCTTTAGGGATGGGAATTTACCAATTTCATTTGTCCAAAAGTACCTTGTGAAGAAGCTCAATCTTTCTAGTGAGGCTGAGGTAAGTTCGTAGTGTTTTTCAATACTTGAAAGTAAATCAATACAAACTTGAAGCTAGAGCTGATCATTAGTGAGATATTGGTTGGTTATATCCCAAACCGACCTGAACCCCTCAAACTGAGAGATGAAAATCAGGCCTGATGGGGTTGACTAGGCTGAACCTGACTGACCCAATTGGGTTGGATTTGGGTGGTGGCTATGGACTTGGGCCTCTAGCAATTGGGCATTTTTCAAGTTTGTAGTACTAGTATTTTTTATCCTGTCTTGTTATATGTTACATGCTTAGATGACCCACACAGAAATGTTTTACAGGTTATTCTAAAAGCTGTAATCTTGCCTAAATCAGTTCATTGATATCTGTTATATAGTCTAACAGGTCCTACTTATGCCCAAAGCTTTGTAAAATGGAATCAATCAAGTGCTAAAATTTAAGCCCAAGTATACAGGGATTAGATGTTTCCATAGAAGGATATTGCACCGATAAAGTATAACCAATATCCAATGTCCATAATTCTACTACTAATTGTTGAACTGATTCCTGATAAATAATTCTATGTAGAGACCTGACTAATCCAATCTATCTTTAATCCTCCAATACAAAATAACATAGAGATAAATAGACATCATACTTCACACATATAACAAAATTAAGTTACAGTTTAGAATGTCTAATACTGGAAGAAGTGAAACATTTTCAAAGTCCAAAACTCACTTCAAGTTTTCAGGCACCTATCCGTTGTCTTCCTAGCTCCTTAGTGCTTGGCATTGCCTCCAACTTACAAATCAGATTTTGCTAGCAACTAATGCGTTTCTTGATGAATAAAACAAGTGTGCCTAGTACCAAATATATCAAGCATAAACTAATTCTTGGATATCTTGCAACCCATTGTTCAAAGTCAGATCCAAGGTCTATGACCAAAAAGAATTAAATATTTAAATTCAAATTCATCCTGAACTTTTGTGCTTTAAAATTTTGCTACTACTTTAGGGAAGTTCTTTTTTTTTTTACATGAATATCTTATTGGAATTTAAGATTTTAGAAATTATAAATTTATGTTTCTTTTATAGATATGCTAGAACAAACACTACTATACACGTAAGAGCTCATCAAATTATGGAAGCACATGATGGCTTCAAGTATAGTTTGTAATCTTTATGTTTAGCAAAATGATACGATACAATAATGGTCATAAGTTGGTCTAACAATTTCATATGATATATGCATTCAATGATTGTATTCAACACGCATTAACTCGCAAAGAGCCAAATCTGCATATATGATATAATTTTGGGTTAGATATTTGTTATTGAGTTTATTTAATTTTGGGTTATTTAATTTTTTGTAACTGAGTTTATTATGGTTAATTGGGGTTTAAGTTAAGTATAAAATAATATCTAAGGTTAGTATTAACAAATATAGGAAGATTGTTTTAAGAATCTTTTTATTTATTAACAGGTGGAAATCATTTAAAGATTTTTAGTAGTTTCAGAACATTCATTTAATTTTTAGCAAGTGGAGATTTTGTGAAGATTTTTAGTAGATTTAGAAGATTATTTTTTTGTTTTTAGCAAGTCTAGATTCTATGAAGATTTTTTGCAGGTTAGAAGATTTTTCTTGTTTCTATTTTAGTATGAATGATAAAAACTTCTCTAATTAATGTAATGAGATATCTTATTTGAATCTTATATTTAAATAGAAATTCTTTTGAGTATTTCTTTATTAAAGACTTCTCTTTTAGTATATTTAGAAGATTCTTTTTTGTTTTTGGCAAGTAGAGATTCTATGAAGATTTTTAGTAGTTTAGGAGATTTTTCTTGTTCATATTTTAGTGTAATACACACTTCTCTAATTAATGTAATGAGATATCTTATTTGAATCTTATATTTGAATAGAAATTCTTCTGAGTGTTTCTTTATTAAAGACTTCTCTTTTAGTGGATTTAGAAGATTCTTTTCTTGTTTTTAGCAAGTAGAGATTCTATGAAGATTTTCGGTAGTTGAGGAGATTTTTCTTGTTTAAATGTTAGTGTAAGTTATAAACACCTATCTAATTAATGTAATGAGATATCTTATTTGAATCTTATATTTGAATAAAAATTCTTTTGAGTTTTTCTTTATTAAAGACTTTTCTTTTAGTAGATTTAAAAGATTCTTTTTTGTTTTTAGCAATAAGAAATTCTATGAAGATTTTTGGCAGTTTAGGAGATTTTTCTTGTTTCTATTTTAGTGTGAATTATAAACACTGCTCTAATTAATGTAATGAGATATCTTATTTGAATCTTATATTTGAATAGAAATTCTTTTGAGTGTTTCTTTATTAAAGACTTCTCTTTGTTCTTTAATCAATAATTTCTATAATCTTATCGAGGCAGCTTGAAGTGATTAATAACTTTAGTTCTTAATTAACAAGTTTGGTTAGGGTCAAGTTTCTTTGCTTGTTTCAATATGATCTTTGGGTTCTTTTTCCGTATTGATCTCGGGTCTTAGGTTCTTTTTGTTTAAGATTCACATCATTTGGTCAATGTTATGATACAATAATTGGTATAAGTTGGTTCAATAATTTCATATGATTCATGAATTCAATGATGAAATTTAGCAAACATAAATTTGCAAAGAGCCTAATCTACATGTATAATATAATTTTGGGTTAGATATTTGTTATTGAGTTTATTTAATTTTAGGTTGTTTAATTTTTTTTCTGATTAAGTTTTATTATGGTTAATTGAGGTTTAAGTTAAGTCTAAAATAATATCTTAGGTTAGTATTAAAAATATAGGAAGGTATTTTTAAAGATCTTTTTATTTATTAACAGGTGAAAATATTTTGAAGATTTTTAGCAGTTTTAGAACATTTTTTAATTTTTATCAAGTTCAGATTTTGTGAAAATTTTTTGCAGATTCCTTTTGGTTTTAGTAGATTTAGAAGATTCCTTTTTGTTTTTATCAGATAGAGATTCTATGAAGATTGTTAGTAGTTTAGGAGATTTTTCTTGTTTCTATTTCACGGTGAATGAGAGTCTATAAACACTTCTCTAATTTATGTAATAGGACATCGTATGTTTGAATCTTATATATGAATAAAAATTATTTTTAGTGTTTCTTCATTAAAGACTTATTTTTTGTAACACCCTGGCCCTCCCGCGGGTTCCCTCGGGCCGCGCTCGCTCAGAGGGCGCACCCGCTCGACTGGGAAGCCGCCGTCGCGTCGTTCGTCGAGAGCCGGAGCGCTACTAGAATCGTTTATCAGATCTATT
>JAJIYU010009734.1:0-16709 GCA_030144865.1 Tinospora cordifolia | reverse complement strand
ACTTATTATTTAATTTATTTTTAAGGTTAAAAATTGAAGTAACCTTGAAGACCCTCTTAGCTATTGTAGTTTCATGTTGATGCTTTAGGTTTAATCAAAAACACAAAAAAGGAAAACCTTTTATGCACTTCTTTTTATTTATTTATTTGTTGAGATTTGACAGAAAGTTTAATAATCTTTTAAGGGCTTTGACAGGTTACCAAAATCAGTTGCAACTATCCTTCAATAATAAATATATACATAGAGATGATGAAGCAAGAGAAAAACTACCTTTCAAAATTAATAGAAATAATTCATTATTCAAGGCTATATGTAATAAATAATGATAATAATAAAATAAAGGGAACAGAGGGAAACATAAATGAAACATAATTAGTTCCCTGTACATGCAAAAATATGTAGCTTTTAGTCACAACCGAAACACATATAATCCACCTACAACAATAATTTGAAAAAAAAAAAAAAACAATTGAAGCATAATATCCCTTCATCATACTCTTTGTACACCATAACATGAAGAGAGAACTTGCATTTCTGCGGCTCGTTGAAAAGAAAAAGTAAGCTTTGGTGCATCAAGAACCCGGTTGTAGAATTGTTTTAGTTTCAAATCAGTTCAGATAATCCTTCATTTCAATACACAAGACAGTCAAGTTTGCAGAGCAGCATCACTTCCATATGAGCCTATGGCAAATGAAGTTGCCTTGGAGAGAGATCTTTCTTTGCAAAGTTCAGGGGTTAGAAGCCTGAGCGTCATGGTCAGAACATGCATGCCATGCACTAAAGTGAACAAGGAACCCTAAAGATATGCTCCTCGCCGCTCTCTTTGTCAAACTTTGCCACCCACCTACTCTTGCCAGTTCTTTTCACCCTACCCTTAATCTCTATCGGAGGAGTCCCTCCACCCCAGTGTCTCTTTTCAAACTCATTGCTGTTCCCTATCATAGTCACCTCCATGCCCTTCCCTATAGGGTGCTTCATGGACCTAACTTCACTCTTACCCTTGATTCCTCTAAGATAACCTCCTAACCCTTTATGCCCTCCATCCAAATTGTTTGCTACCACCACTGATTTTCTCGGGTTAACGTCTAACGACTTGACTAGTCTTGTGTATCCATCGGTTTTGCAGTCAATGAGAGAGAAATCAATGTTCTCATAATGAGATAAAAGCTCTAATGGGTCCCCCACCATGAATTCTACAATGTCTTTTAAACCCGATTCCTTGATCACCTGATTCGATTCATTTTGAGTCTTGGGCTCAGGTAGGATACAAACAAGACGGCCCCCAGTTTGCCGAGCAGCGGCTGCCAGTGCTATTGTTGAAGGTGAAACATCCGATGAGACCTCAACAATGAGTTTTGCACTCATTCCAGCCGCTAATGCTGATATGAACTCACTGCTCTTGGGTTCTTGTGCGGAAGATGAATCTTGCTTCTTTTCATTTCCACCACACTGAAAAAGTTCAGACTGTAGAGTTAGGAGAGCCCGTAATTGAAAAAAACTTCACTTAATGTAGAAGCATATTTACTTCTAATAGAACTCATGATCACAAGAATAAAGACTAAAGAGAAATTTTCTGGAACATTATAGAGAAATGTTAAAATGGAGCAATGTGAAATGTACAAAGCCATAGAGTTCAAAGTAAGATACATGCAAAAAATGATCTGGCTCAAAGAGAAAGCAACTGCTATGAATTGTGATACCTGCATTATCCCCATAAGAAGCTTTAGAAACAAAGCAGAAAAAGAACAAACTAGCAGGGCGAAAACCTTACATCGATAATTGACTCCAATTTACACAAGAAAAGGATGGTATTTTAATATGATCATCAACTTGAAAAAGAGGTTCCATCAATCACTTTCTTTGTTCATATAAGAAAGCATTAGTAACTATTAACCATGCACCTAGAAACACAAATTTCTTTGTGCTTCTTCCATGTATTATAACATAAATCTCCACACACACACACACAAGATGACACAGATGTAAGCCACTGCTAGGTCACGGGCTTCTATGTAATCAACCAATCAATGCTCCATGAGAAGAAAATAAATGTAATTAGCCTCTTATAACCATTCACCTCGAGATTATTACTAATAGGAGGTAATGAACGAAGTTTCTAAATTGTGCATGGATAATCAGACAGATATGCTTGCCACAAAACCTACAAGCCCTATTTTTTTAATCGGAAAAATTTCTCTCGAAAAGGTAGTTTTGGAATTGGCAGCAATGAAAGATAGCATTGCTTTACAATCCAAATTATGGGGCAAATGGGATATATCCTACATGTTCTCCTCCTTAAACAGAAAGACGCTTGCTTGGCATGAGATAGCCCAATCTTACAGATCCAAACAGAAAATATTAGCCAATAACTAGTAAAATATGTAGCAATGACAAGGGAGAAAATCTTTGCAGAAATTTCCCAGCCATTTCTAAATTTGCCAGCTAAGGAAGCTGAAGGCTCTTCGCCCATCAATAACTACACGTATATGTTACAATGACAAGAGAGAAAATCTTTGCAGAATTTTCCAAGCCATTTCTAAATTTGCTGGCTACAGTAGTTGATGGCTCTTCGCCCATCAATAACTAATCATATATGTAACAATGACGAGAGAAAATCTTTGCAGAATTTTCCCAGTCATTTTTAGATTTTCCGGCTCAGGTAGCTGATGGCTCTTCGCCCATCAATAACTAATCATATATGTAACAATGACAAAAGAAAAAAATCTTTGCAGAATTTTCCCAGCCATTTCTAAATTTGCCGGCTTAGGTAGCTGATTGTCTCTTCGCCAAAATGCCACGATTTGATTGATGAACCATAAAAAAATAAAGCAGCTTAATGTTAGCATTCCCTCAAGAATCTTTAAAATTTGAAGCATAGAACTTTTAATTCTCAACTAGTGAAATGAACAATTGAAATCCTCAATACGCCTTCCTTGCAACCTGTTTTTATTTTTGCAGGATATTTCAGGTCTCAAACCCCATAGTCCTACATCTTCATGTGTTCGGCCAAAGGCTTTAAGGGTGCTCAAGGTCCAGTTTTGATAAAAACCTTAAACTAAAACAAGAATCAAACCAAATTTAAGATAATTGGCTGATAAAAACTAAGCCAATGTATATAACTGAACTTAATGAAAAGAGAATTAATCAAAATTTATTCCATTTAGCTTGAATTGAATTTGAATCTGATAGATATTACATTTCGAGCAAGATCATTATTCATTCCACTTGTTAGTTCATTAAAACATAAGACATTCTTACCGTTTCTAAATCTAAAGGTTTGTTGGGCAAAACCAAGCTCAATATATATTTCATAAAATTTTCATGCCATCTCCAAACAGAACTTCAACCATGAAACAAATTTGGTTTGGATTTTCTACTTTGCCCCAATCTAAGAGCTCTAGAGCCCTAGAACCCTAGACCCAACTTGTGAATGACAGATGAAATGTAATTTTGCCCACAAAAATAAACAAAAAATAAGGACTTAGTGGCATTTGGTTAATTGCATTGATGCCTGCCGCCAACAGAATTCCTTTTTCTCACATTGTGTGGAATGAGATAATCATCTCAAAAAAAAAAACAAATTCTTGGAGATCAAACATGCCCTTAAAAAGAGAATTTAAAATAAAACTTCCGGGAATTAAATAAAAGAGAAATTCAAATCAATTTATAGGAAAATTTCAGCAATGAATTAAATTCACGCTAAGAAAGAAGATAAAGAAAATTACCAGCTTCAGGGTATCAAGATATGCATTTGCTGCTGAATTAGGCGACCACCCATCCATCTCAGAAATTTTCAGAAAAAAAAAATCTATACAAATTTATACATACACGAAGAACAAAAAGTGCCCGAAATTATAGAAAAAAATATCGGGATTTTTTCTTTTTGAAGAAGAGGGAGAGAGAGAGAGAGAGAGAGAGATTGGAATTTGAATGGCGCCCTGTGGTTCTGATAAGGAAGCAAAACAGAACCCAATTTTAAGAGGAGAATAGCAGCCGCGGATAGCTAAAAAACAAAAAGCTGAGGTGTTTCGGCCGATAATATCGGACACGAAACTGACACAGATAGTCTATTTGCTAAACTCGTATCGTCCGAAACTTTTCCGAATTCCCCGAACTAAGATTTTTCTGGCCGGAAAAAAATAGTTCTAAATTAGATAATTCTAAAAAACAAAAATCAGCAACAAAGTAAAAATGTGAAAAGTTTTTGAAAACAGATATATATATATATATATTTGAGTCACGCCCAGTTAGGACTTGTTCATTTTAATTTTAGTTAGAAAGGATCCCTCATTATACATGTTAATTAACTAATCTCAATCCCAAAAAAATTAATGGAAATCCAAACATAATGATAATAATAATTTTTATTTCCCTAAAACAATTTGTTTCTTAAAAAAGGTTTAAAAAATATTTTTTCAAATTATTTAATTTAAAAAAATTGTATTCAAATCATAAATGAGAAAATAACAAAAGAGAGATACTTTTTTTAAAACAATTTTTGAGACCGTCAAAAGAAGGCCTTATTTGGTATGGCTTTAGATGGATTTAGATTTGGCAAAAATGTGTTTTATTACATTAAAAGCCAAACTGTCAAACTAGATATTGGCTAAAATGATATGGCATTGTTGCACCAATTACTAAAGCAAATATCGCCAAAGTAAAGACTGGTAAGTAAATGAATCCTCAATACAAAAGCAAAATTATGTTTTTACATGGCACGTAAATATACTATTGGACTGTTATGAGTTGTTATACTAAGGTAATGACTCACCATAATTTTTATTGTAACTCTCTAAATTAATTGACCAATAAGCTATTTGATTAACTCTACCATTACACTATAATATTGTATTGGTGGTTTTTATTTATATTGAATAGCGGCAAATTGATAATCGTAACTTCTAGCCCTTGCTTGTGCTGTTTAGTTTTCTCCATCATCTTTTAGCAAGATATAAACTAGTGGAGAAGAAAAGATGGCGAATAACGATATAATTGTTATTTTATATTTTTATATTTATTCTTTCATTTGGTATTAGTGTCACTAGTTTTGATTTTAAAAAGATGATCTTAATAATATAGATATGTTTACAAAATGAATTATTTATAATATATATACATATTCTACTATAAGATTTATTTCATGGGCCACCTGTCTTGTCAAAACTTTTGTCGAACGTAAGAAAAGGGTTATGATGTTTCTACCAATATACATGATGTTTTTCTGTCACATAATTATTTTTACAAAGTAGTCAAAACATCTTTTGATTTAATTATATGATTTTATTATTTTATAATTTATGATATTAATGTCTTTTGCAATTAAAATACAAAATGATTGTTTGGACCCAAAGGGAAAATTATTCATTTAGTATTTTAACTGCGATAAGATTGTAAATAAATATTTAAATTAAGAATTTTCAAATACTCACATGGTAGAGAATTCTAATATTTTCATATTTATTTACTAGTCTTACCAATAATGTCGCAACCCACTTTATAAAAGTGACGTCACGACTGGTACATAATACCATATACGTTATATCTACATGTATAATACTATTTTAGCCTCTTACACTTAATCCTACTCAATATCCACACAAAATTTTTGACAGAGTCTCATCTAAAATTTTAACTTATCCCAATAAATTTATCACCTAATAAATACATTATCAATCCACAGTTCACAACAAGTAATATTAAACTACATGCTCTCATCAACCATATCTCGTAGTTCATAATTCACAAAGTTCTACTTTTAACTAGTATAACCATATCCAAATCCCTCTAATGATATTACATATATCGTGATAATTATAATTATACAAAAGTACAACCCACATAAAATACTTAAACCTACGCACCCAGCAGTGACTAAAGAGTCAACTATCCTTCTTGTGCTGGTTTCTTCCCTTTCTTATATGTTTCTGAAATTTTAAAAATAATAAGTGAGCTACAACATGCCCAGTGAGTAATCTTTATCAATGACATTTAGATGCATTTAAATAATCATGCAGAAAATCAAATTAGATAAAACATTTAAATTCATCATGCACATTTAAATCATACATACATGCATTCAACATAGTGACCATGCTAGTTTCAATGCATCATTTAACAAAACATATGCACATCCACATCTTTCAGAAGTAGAGTCAGTCTCACTCCTTGTCTGGCCTGGACAATAGTAGACTGTACCTCTAATTATCACCCACTCCAAAATCATTTCGAGGATTATCATATAGAGAAAGCCCGATACTTCTCATGGCTCAGTCTCACATGGGTTATCACATAAAAAGAATTATTCTTCAGGGCTCAGTCCATCGAAACGATATCGCATTTTAGATATGCTCTTTCAAATCCAAAACACGCTGCCGTGTAAATACAGTTTATGAATTTCAAATCAAATTCAACAAATGTCAATACAAGTAGCATGCTTACATTTAAATCATTTTCATATTTACAATGTCATATAAATAACCAAGATAAAGAAATACTTACAGATTACCAACAGCTTAACCCGCTGGCCATGTATTTCACTTCCTGCTATAATAACCAATCTCTCCCAAATTTACTGTAAAATACAGTAATATATAATCCATCATTTCAAATATATTATATATTTTTATTTGCATTAATTCTAATTTTATAAAAAACATAGTTTTGACATACTATCACCATTCATATAATGCCAAAAATAATCACCACTCACCAAAATTGTTGTCCAACCAAGTTCCAATATCCACTTCCAAAATTTAGGTTCCAATGCACCAAAATCAGTCTATCACAAAAATAATTTATATCCACGAATCACAATTAATTTATTTTTATAAAGAATTTTTAACGTATTTATTCTTCATATTTAATCACATACGTGCATTATACATCACGTATGGTTGTGCATTAGCTCGAATATTCTTAATAATCCTTAAAACAAATTTTCTGCTCAAATTTCATATTTTTATAGCATCGCATAAAATAAATAATCTTCCAAATCATATTTTTCTTTAATTTCCTAAATTTTCATAAATAATCTAATTGATTATTCATTCACCAAAAATTCATTTGATATCCAAAATTCACAAATTTGGTGTTAATGGGTACGTATTTTCATCCTTTACATTCTTATAGGTCTAAATCAAAGTTGTATTTGGGTTTAACATACCCAAAAGCCTATCCAAAGGTTATAAAACTTTAGGTATTTATTTTAAAATCCATAGGGTAAACTAGCACAATCTAACCACATATCTAGGATCTACTTATCGCTATGAGTGTTTTGGTATAATTTTTGTTGAGTTTTACTCACTGTAGAAAAATATTTAATTTTTGGGTACAACTATAAAATATTGCCTACAGTAAAAATTACACCCCTAGGATTGTAGTACTCAGCTTATGTAGCATTTTTGTAACTAGAATTTGGAAAACTAACTTACCTGCGCGTCAAATTTGGAGAAGCAATGGACGTTTCTTTTTTTTTCTTCTTCCTGTCTCTATTCAACTCTCTGTTACGTCCCTGAAGTAGGAAATGAAAGAAAAGATGAAGAAAGGAGGTGAGTTGGAGGATTTTTAAAGCAATTGACCGCCCCCACAATGAATGCATAGCCCCTAGTCACGTGCCCACTTAATTCCTTTTGCTCATGTGCCACTCAACCACCCATACACATTTGTATAATGTATATAAATTAGTCAATCAACTTCAAGTGCTTCATTTATTAAATAACTCTCAAACTATCTTATCACCCCTTTCTTTCCCCCTTCATCACTTGTTATCAATCGTGAATACACCACCCATGCTACATATATATATATATATATATCATAACCGCCCCATTAACTTATACACACCTCCATTATTATATTAATGCATGTATCCCAACATCATTTCATTTCATCATTATATATATTAATTGTTATAAAATAAAAGAAAAACTATTAGAAGATCAATAAAATAAGAAGAGAACTAGAGAGAATAGAAATAGGGGAAAGAGCTTCTCATTCTCTAGATAATAGGTTGAATTTTAACTTTTGATACATCATTTACAATGTGAACACCCCTTTATATAGGCTCTTGGTCATAATAGATGATAAATACCATTTACAATACATAAATGTAATAGTTATAATAATATAAATACCCTATAGGTTAGACAAAAGTGGTGGATCATAAACCTATTATAATTTAGGGGTTAGAAAATATTAAATGGTGAGTGGTTACAAAGGCATTCAAAATAATTATTTATAATACTCCCCCTTGAATGCCTTTTATATGAGAATATGCCTCATTAAAACTTTACTAGATAAAACCCAGTAGGACAAAAATCTAGTAGGAAAAAGAGTACATATTCTTTTGGAATCTTATATTATTGTTAAGACTTCCTCATTAAAAACCTTTTAAGAAAAACCCAGCGGGACAAAACCTTAGCTAAAGGAAAAAAAGTACAGTGCACTAATCAATAACTCCTCTTTATTCTCCCCCTCATGAAGACATGTGTAGACGTTCTTTTGTTGTCATATTTGAAATATCTTGAGCCATCACATCCAAATCTTGTACTTGGCAGAACTTTTACGAACAAGTCTTCAAGATTTTTACTCAATCTTATTTGTTGAATATCAATTCCATCATTCATCTGAAGCTCATATGTAAAGAAGAATCTTAGTGAAACATACTTAGGTCTGTTACTTTCGATAAATCTTTCTTGTAATCACACAATACAGATTACATTTTCTTCATATGATGTTGATAGACAAGCTTCCACAGTATCTTTAAATATGTTGAATCATAGATCTCAGCTATATACATCATGACTTGTTTCATAGATTGTCAGAATCTCTTCATAACTTGTTTTATAGATTGCCATTTGAAAAATCTGCTTCACGGATTATTATAACATTGCAATATCAACATAAGTGAAAATAGATCATCTTTATGACCTTATTTTATGATAATCCGATAAGAACTCAATATCTGCATTTTAGCCAACTTTGGTGTTGTTTTGCTTTTCTCGAAAATATAGAATTATATCATTTGTTTCTCGAAGATTGCAAAGTATATGCTAAATGTCATTCTAATATCTTCGAGCTGGTGAGAGCTATATCTTGCAAGTAACTTAGTAGAGAAAATGATATCTAATCTTGTACAATTTGTTCAAAGCATAAGTACATCAATGGTAATAAGATTTGATACTTCAGGACCAATAATATTTTCTATCATGAAGATGAAGCAATTATTGTCAACTTCAAATGATCTAATTACCATTTGAGAACTTAGTGATGTTTTATCCATCTAAAACTTTATGAATAAACTTAGTGATAGATAAGAACTCAACTTGAAAAATTCTCAATCTACAGGTTGAGATAGAATTTTGTTTTTCCAAGATCTTTCATTTTAAATTTCTTCAAATTTGATATTTTTTCTATTTCTTCACCATTTAAGTAGTAAATAACAAGGACCGGCATAATAAACACGAATTAATAAATGTAATTATAGTATGAACATATAAATATGATTAATAATAACAATCAACAGGATTTTAAAAGATGGACACAAATAATCAAGTAATATGATAATGTTAAATATTCTAAAATTTATATTTTGAAGCATTTGCTTCAAGCATGCATTTTAAATCCTTCAAGGATTTTAATCCTTATGGGATTCTAATCCTTCTAGGATTTTTCATGTACATCATCATCCATGGATCAAATTTCTCTGAAAATTTTCATAGAATGTTCATTTGCATCCAACACATCATACACTATCAAGTGTAAAAATATTTCTCATTCGTCAACAAGTTTAAATTGATCATTTTTAATGACGACATTATTCCACAATCTGTAGTGTGGGATTCCCATTTTATAGAATATCAATGGACACTTTGAAATATCATAAATATCATGAGTGATATTTATTTTCATTCAATATTTCACACATATATTGAATTTATGATATTTTTCACATGCGAGACCTACTATGTCATTTTATTAGACATTTATATCAAATATATTCTATTTAGAAAATGTCTAATTTTTCAATATATATCTCTTTAGGGGATATTTATGCCTCAGAATACTCACATCCCCAATTTATTCCATTCCATAGAATATTTAATTCACAACTCATGGGCCATATGTGTCATTTAACTTGACCGGTCAATCACACTTCAGGTGTGTCAAATTTTTACAAATAACTTGTGCATCAGTTAACTGATTATATATTTGCACATGATTAATCTTGTGAACTACCAATTGGTTTTCAACTTCTCATTTGAGATTTATGTTCACAAAGTCGATTGATCTCGTGAACTATCAATTGGTTTTCAACTTCTCCTTTACATAGCCTCATATCACACTAGCAACTTTATATGTCATTATTTCAAAATTGGGTTTCCTCCCCCTAATGACAAGAAAATTGTTTCACTAAATCATGACATGATAGAAGTATTATATTCAGGTTTCGAAAAAAATTTGGCCAATCATGCCAAAATATAAATATATTTGTGTCAAAGAACTTTTTGCTCTCAATCACAATATATTTCAATCGACTTCATATATCAATATAATAAACCAAGAGAAAAAAAAATTGTTCTTCGAGAACATTTATCTACTAATCTTTAAGTTGTTCTTCAAGAGCAGTTATTTGTCAATATACTAATTATTCTTCGACAGCAATTTTAGCAAGATATAAGTCATTACTTTTTCACTACAAATATGTCGCATTCGTAAATATAGTAGTTACTCTTCAGGAGCCATCAATAATTCTCTCAATTTCAGCATATTTTTTATGAAGGCATTGATCAATCATATGGTGATACTACAGGTATCCAACCAATATTAATTTATTTGATACATAATGCAAACACTTTATAATATATAATTTCATGTGTTGTAATAAGAATATTATTTCACTTCAAAAAAATAGTAACGGCTATAACCATATTATCAACAACTATAACTATATTTATAGTTCATAAAATAATTTTATTTATGACATATGCATATAAAATATATCAAAATGTGATTTTTCATCATTATTTTTTTTATCATATCAATATTTGAATGCTTCTTCAAGAGCATATTCAACATCAAATAGTATTTTTCTTTAATATTATTTTATGACATTTTAATATTTAAATATTATATAATTCATTGTATGATCAAAATAAACTTCAAGTTTAATTGATCAGGCAATATAACAATTTCATGTACAGATTTAATTATGATGAATCTTTTAATAATGTTTGTCATGAAATATTTATAAAATTGATTTGAAGCAATAGATAAATGTTGAATAAAAATATTAAATAATAAAATAAAATGTATGCATTTAAAGATAATACTAATTTGTAATCAATTTTTTTTCACATAGAAAAATGGTAAAATAAAAAAATTTTCAGATGCTCTATTACCATTGACCATTTCTTAATTAGCTTCTGGCTAATTTAGAAATCTATAATTATTTATGTAGGCCCATAGACAAAACTCAATCTAGTTACATACAGAGCATTATAACTTTAACATTTCAATAGCTTCTAGCTAGTTATAATAATTTTATAATTTTATTTTCAATGGCTTTGTACTAAAAAATCTCACTAACAAAGTCCTTTTTAATAGTCAATAACCAAAACTTTATTTATCAATAATTTTAAGCTATAAAGTATTTATTTCATTATATAGCTTCAGGCTATGAATTTTCTTTTTTAAATTTTGTTATTTCAATATACCAAATTAAATATCATAATATATTTTATATCTAATTAGTATTGCAACTTCAAGTGCAATTAATCATACAATCATAATATTTTTGCATTTAAATAAATAAAAATAATAAGATTTTGACTAAATCTCTCTTCCCTTTTTTTCTATATAGCTTCAAGTTATATATATATTTCAATTATAAAGTTTTATTTTATTTATATGAATCAAAATTTATTAAAAAAAATTAAATCAATATACATGATTAAAATAATTCTAAATATTTTAAGGGCCTTAGAGCTTAAAGGCCTTCGAGACCTTAGTCTTTGATTTAAATATATATATATAAAAAATTTCAATTATATACATATAGCTTGAGATATAAAAAAAAATATTATATCAAGTTAAATAGACTTAATAAAAATAAATAATGAAAATCACAATTTTAATTTAGATAAAAATATCATCTTAGAGTTATTTTTTAATTTATAAAAATAATTTCATTTAATTTACAATCTCTTTATGTCTTATAGCATAATATTAATTATTTGAAAACATTGACGACTATGGTACAAGAATTATTTTTAGAGAAAACATTCATGTTTCAATCACTATAATATATTTTTTAATATTATAGCAATTATATTCACGTTCATACAATAATTATTAACAAATCAGCATTCACTTCAGGAAATGTATAATACCATTTGGACGAAATTTTTTTATCAAAATAATTTGTATTTTGCTCATGCATCAAAATCTGTAATTTAATACTTATATTCACAAGGATCAATCATTTTTCATAATATTAATGAGATAGGTATATATTTACCATATTTCATAATATTAAACATTTATACTTTAACATCCATATATATTTACAAATGAACGCACATATATAATTGTGATAAAATTATAATAAGAAATAATATATGATATTGTTTTCAAATGTTCATATCTTGATTTTTCTTTCCAAAAAGTATTATTTATATGAGTTGGTAGAACAACCTCCAAGAAAGAGCGATGAGACAAAGTCTTCTTAAATAACCGGCCTCCTAGAACGGGATAACTGATCTCCCTTTCAATGTTTAACTTTACTCGAGACAAGACTTACCTACTATCAACTCAAACTTGTAGTACTGTTTGTATTATAAAAATCAAGAATAAAACATAAGTAGTTGATTATATATCAAATCAATATTCATTTATCACATTTTGACTTTTGATTTCTGATGTAGAAGATCGTATAAGACGTAACTACAGAGCATAATTTCTTGGTCAATGATATTATATATAATTTATACTAAATTATACATATATACAAAATATATGCATCATTCAAATAATAATATAAAAATCAATCTCACAAATTAAAAACATACCTTTAAATTTTCACCTTCGAAGCTCTTGTTCTTTAATCTTCAAAATATTTTCAACAAGAGCGTGATCGTGCTGATAACGTGTTATAAAATAAAAGAAAAACTATTAGAAGATCAATAAAATAAGAAGAGAACTAGAGAGAATAAAAATAGGGGAAAGAGCTTCTCATTCTCTAGATAATAGGTCGAATTTCAACTTTTAGTACATCCTTTACAATGTGAACACCCCTTCATATAAGCTCTTGGTCATAATGGATGATAAATACCATTTACAATACATAAATGTAATAGTTACAATAATATAAATGCCCTATAGGTTACACAAAAGTGGTGGATCATAAACCTATTATAATTTAGGGGTTAGAAAATATTAAATGGTGAGTAGTTACAAAGGCATTCAAAATAATTATTTATAATATTAACCAATTATTTCATTTGTACCCCCATTATTTATGATTATACCTTAATTTTATTATTATTAGTATTCATACAACAATTATTTCTTTCAATAAATAATTTAATTTAATTTAATTAATTTATATGCATAACACGTATTTTTAATACAGGTGTGTAATTAACACGTACATACACATATAATTCATACAAATACATATATTTATACTCATTTATTTCTATTTAAATTAATTTACGTGTCTAATTAAAATACGGAGTGTTACAAATAAAGATAATATGAATTCATGTATAATTTACAACCTCTGCCTAAATGAAGGTTAGAAGTTATATTTATATGCAATGAATATGACATTGGCCAATTCAATATACGGATTAACATTAATTTAAAAAAATACAAAGCTTTATCTTTTTTTCATAAATTTCCTAGATGGTTTTGAGTCCAAGTGATGATAGTCAATTAGTTTGTAAACTAAGGAAATCTATATATGGACTAAAACAAGCCTTCCAACAATAGTATTTAAAGTTTCACAATATTATTTTCTCATACGACTTTAAGGATAATATTATTGATGAATATATATATTTCAAAGTCAGTGGGGGTAAATATATATATTTTTAGACCATTTTTTGTTACAATTTTTTCGTCCTTTATTTAGTTGATATTTTACTTGCCAGTAGTGGCTTTAGATTACTAATTGAGACAAAAGCGTTCCTAAAACAAAACTTTCAAATGAAAGATATGAGTGAAGCCTCTTATATTATTGGCCTAGAGATTCGCAGAGAAAGGTCCAATGGAACATAAGGTCTTTCTCAAAAATCTTACATTCAAAAATCTTACCTGTGCAATTTTGTTTTCTCCATCATCTTTGATTGGGGCATAGTAATGTGGAAAAGAAAAGATGACAACTGAAGGTATAATCGTCATTTTATATTTTTGTATTTATTCTTTCATGAACTTGATAAATATTAAAAAGTAGTCACAAATGTTTTCACAAATGATATATATTTGATGAAGTCTTAAATAAATATTTTTTAAGTTTTAATTTTTTTCGATTCCAAGCTGGTTTACTTATATTAAAAATAAAATATTGTAATTTAAAATAAAAGTTTATTTGATGAGTTAGTAGCAATCAAAGGAAAAATAAAGATTTTTTTTCAGAAAATAACTCAAATTTTCGTAATTTCTGTTCTACCTACTATGATGAAAAGTTGAGATTTTCTTATGAGACAAACCAAAATTTGGCATTTAAGATATAATAAGTTATCAAAAATAAAAATAAAAATAAAAAATAAGATAATTTTTTCATATGCAATCGAAGAAGCATTAAAAAACTTTTTTTAAAGATATTTCCTTTAAAAAAAAACTTCCATGAGAAAATGGCATTTTCTTGAAAAAATTTTTTTATACACTCAAATAAGATCTCAAGCTTAATATTACATTAAAAAGATTTTGATATACTATCCATTAATTTAACATGATCTTTCATTTTTTACAATTCACATTTACATGAGAAGTGTTTTAATCACTAATTAATTAGTTAGTAAACTGGTAAAAATTTGAATTCCAACATCGTATCATAACTTAAAATCTTCATATCACTAGTGAAATTACATGACTTTTAACTAATTTAAAAATAAGATAAAAGCCTCGTGTGATTTTTTATGTGGAGATTAATTTAAAAATAATAAATACCAAATAATTTACTTTTATGAGTGGTTTGGATGTATGTATAAGGGCATCCTTAGCGCTCGTTTAATGGCGCTAAGATGACACTCAATGAAGCGGCGTGTCATCCAAAGAATGTTGAACGCAAGCCGAACGCTCAACACTCTTCCTCTCCTCTTAAACAGAAGTCTGCAACCTATTTAATGCCCTGCAAACCTTTATTTTTTATTTGCTTTTTATTTTTTTATAAAAATGTTAAGGTGGTAAAAATTACCCTCAATACATTATACATTAAACGAGCGCTAGAGACATTCTAAATAGAGACGGGGCATAGTAAAACAGTAAAAGCTGTATAGTTTTGTGAAACAATAAAAGCTATTTTAGCGCAACTAAAAATATTAGTTTCGGAATTGGAAATCCAAAGTTGAGGTCTCGAAAGATTCTAGGGGCCGGCCGGGAATTTATCCCGGCCAACCAGGGGGCAGGAGCTATGTCGGGAAAGAACGGGCATTAGTTAATATACCTCTCCATGAAGATTAAAAGGATCCTTTGGAGACTAAAGCATTAAATGAAAAAGTCCGAAGTACCCTCTTAATCTCCCAACAAGATTATCTAGTCTGCCAACGAGTTGAGCACTTGGGCTACACAAAAATAATAGAAATAATAAAATAAAAAAGCAATAATAAAATAATAAAACTAATAAAATAAAAGAGGATTAAAGTACAATAATCATTGGCAGTATGTTAAAATTTTAAAAAAATAATTTACATTAAAAATTAAATTATTTTTTTAAAATCAATAAATTTCTAGGTTGCAAAGTCTCACAAAACCAAAACAAAATACTGGTTCTGAAAACTTTTGAAACCAAATTTTCTGAATTTTTTTTAAACAAAAAAGAAAGAGGAAGGAATACAAACAAAAATTTTTTAAAAAATTAAAACAAAAACTGAAAAAGAGGAAACCATATAAGAATTGACAAAGTAGAGCCATTAGATCAACAGCTCCACAACAACCAGAAAAAAGAATGAAAAAAAAAAAAGTTCAATAAAACAACTTCCATAAAAAATTTAACAGACAATGTTTCAAATTCTAGAATATTGCTTCTTTCTACTATTGAAATTAAGAACCAAACTGAAGATAACACACTAAAGATATATTTCTCAACTTAATTATTACCAACTCACCCAGGTTGTGGTTGGTACACACAATAGAGCAATAAATTAAGTTCGGTCAAAATAAGAAAAAACCTTCCATGACCTCCCATGTTACTCAGAAACTATTACTACAGACTAACACCCCAAGACCCCAAGATCTAGAAGTAGCAGAGAGTAAAATACTTGAAACCTCATCTGCTGCTGGACTGCTTCCATCTCTATGCTATTTTCGCCTTTGAGAAGTCCATTTCCGGATGCTACATGAACAAAAATAAAAAGATTGTGATCACGATATGGTTCCCTCAAAAGCCTATGACTCAGTCAAGCACAGATATAACAGGACTAGAGGATAGATGGAGTGCTAAGAGATAGATAAATCTAGAGAGATCAAGAGAGAGAGAAAGAGAGAGA